>VXBO01004652.1:0-84356 GCA_013400135.1 Rhinoptilus africanus
ATGACAGATATGCTGTTTGATTAGTTAAATCTTAAACACTTTATTTCCTCACCTTTGATAATGTTTCCCCCTTGCAACTTTTGTATGTCTTTCTTCACAGAGTTGATTCATACCTTCCCAGTACTCAGTGAGCAAAATTCTGGTGCTGGGTGTATGTTTCTCCCTGAAGTTTTTTGGTGGGTTTTTTTTTTTGTTTCCTCTTCATCAGACTGCTTTTCCCCTCCATTTATTGAGCTTTATTGTTGTTTTGTTGTTTTTTTAAAGGCTTATTTTTCTGATTTTGAGTAATAATAGTAATAATTGCTAAGATTTATATACGTAAAAATTTTGTATCAGAAACCTGATTGGGTAATTTCTTATGATAGGTGGGCAAATAATCTGGCTTTATGAGTGTCAGAAGAAGTTGCATGCTTACCTTGTGTTCTAAGCATGGTGTTCTAAGCTGTAATGTATCTTATGACAGCAGGTTATGCCTCCCAATAGCAAGATCAGATTAATAAAGGAAGCTGACACTAAGATCTAGGTATGTGTACTCAGAAAGTGATGCATATGAAAAATGCTTTACCTGTCCAGGAAAATGAGTCATAGCCAAAACATTCATACCTTAACCATCTGAATTTACTATCCTATATTTATATTTTAAGCATCTAAATATATAAAAAATTTCATTTGAATTTGACCTACAAGAGATTTCTGGGGTTTGCAGTACTTCAGAAAATCAGACCATTTAAATATAATGCCTGGCTATGGATTTAGGATCCTATCTAAAGGCACAAGATAAGTTGTATCAGAAGGTCTTTCCCTGGACCATATGAAAATTTCATGAATTTTAACTATCTGTTCGTCTTGTCAAGTCATCTTAGTACATTCATTTTTGTGTTTTCTGATCAGTTTGGTTAAAAAATTTGGGTAAACAATCAGGTTAAACAATTTTAGGAGACATGAACCTCTACTTCGTAACACTATTATTCAATTTGCCTCCTCAGTTTTATCATTTTAGTTTTTAAGATCATTCATGCTACTTGGATATCTGCGGTGGGTAATTCAGAACACAAGGACAAAACCAGAGCTCCTTGAACTCAGAAAGGCAGGACTCTACTTCGGTATCTCTCCGTGAATGTGCAGAAAGAGAAAGAAGATACTATTGTCCCATTTGCAAATCTGATTGTATGGACGTGGTATAGATGATGACATTTCAGGTCTGGGCTTTGGACTGTGTCAGGAACTTTTTGGCTTTATGACACAGCTGTGCTCATTAAGACATCCACTGCCTATTAGGGCTCAGTTTTATCATTCTCTTTGCAACATGAGCGAACTGGAAGAATATTACTAAGACACTGCTTTGGCAGCAGGTGTGACTATATTTATAATACACGACCCCAAAATTAGTGTTTCATTTTGATATACTTTATTAAATTTTTCAGTAGTAAATGAGTTAAAATTAAAACTAAAGCTATTTTGAATGAAACTGATGGCAAGGTCCAAGGTGGGACAAGCTGTCAACACAGCAGGCACACATTCTCAGCACAGTGTGTTAAGCAGCAGCTGAGATTTTAAGCAGCTTTCACCTGTGGTAAGGTGAAAAGGTCATTACAAACTTCTTGACATCATAAGCTGTTCCATTATAATCTTTCCAAAAGAGATCTGAAGACATTTGACCACATGGTAAGTCCACTAGAAAATAGTCTTGATACTTCAAACTGAATGATGCAAACCTTTTTATTTTTCCTTAAGAAACAGCTGATCTATACACTGTTTTTGAATTATGCCTCGTAACCAAAGACCTTCATATGCTCCTTTCTTCCCATTTGAGTAAAGCAACAGAGCTTTTGCTAGTGTCATTCATTACAGAGCCACACATCCTGTATTTAAACCAATGTGATGCAAATGTAATTCCAGAGGTCTAAATAGAATTAAATATGTTTTGTCCTAGCATTTAGATTTATGCAAATTCAGGGAAACTGTCATTTAATTGGCAGAGAAATCGATAACAGCATTAGTCGGTGGAAGCATTGTTTAGATTTATTCTCTGATGCAGCATTTTCTCAAGAACTTGTGGGCTACAAGGATCCCACGCTGAATGCAGCTATGGACATTTTGCTTTGAGGGCACCTGGCTGCAGAGGAGATATTGTGGCATTCTGCAATAATTGTTCGTAGCACAAGTGGTGGTTACCCCACTCCTCTATAATCCATCTCTGAAGCCTCCTTTAAATGTCAAATGAAATATTCATAAATAAACAGTAATCTGTTATAGGGTTTGTGAACATTTTTCAAACTCAAAAACCAGCTGGTCTAGTATAGTTTTTCATGATGTTGGAGGAGCTTTAACTGTAAAGTCCCTTCCTCCCTAAATACAGCATTAAAATAGCCACACCACAAAGTAAAGACATGCTTTAACTTAGTGAAGGTAGACACTGTCTCAGATGAAATAGATTTCCTTTTTTTTAGGAGATATTGATGGGGTTATCAACCCAGGAATCTCTGTGATAGATTGCCAGTAATGGCTGTAAAGGTCCAGGAATGTTTCTAAGTAAAATTGATCTTTAAAGGCCTCCTAGCAAGAGATGACAGTTATTTTCAAGGCTCCCAGGAAGAATATAAAGCCAAAAAACCTCAGTGAAGAAATGGCCAAATTCATTTAATGTCCTCTCTATACAATGACTGAATGACCTAGGGGAAAACCAAAGAGAATACTAATGAAGTTAATCAAAACAACTAAACAAAGCTTTCTGAGAGACTAGATACAGCCCCAAAAGCTGTCCTCCATTTTAAAGCGTTTGTGAGATGGATGCAGTTATTTGCTCTGCAGAGGTCTAAAAATTTGGCTGATTCTGGTCTCTCTAGTGGTTGTTGACCAAAGAAGCCAGGTGCATCTATCTGTCCCAAAGGCTGATTTGTTTCAAAGTCTCATCAACAATACAAAGGTTCCCTGTTTTGAGAGAAAGTGAGGCACTGTAAAATGTAGTCCTTCCAAAAGCATTCCTCTAACTGCTTTCTGTAGATCCTTGCTGGAGCCTGATTAAGCAATCATCTGAGTGATAGGGAGACAGCCTGTAGGCTTTTGTGCTTGTCAAACACATATGTTGAAGTTATTTCACAGGAAGAAAAGGATCACTTAGCTTTAAAACTGGAGGGGACTCAATCAGCATTGGGTAAAGTGTTTAACAGAATATTAAACATAGAATATGTATTTAACAAAATTCAGGTCAGCACAATATCTACTAGACTCGGGGTCTCTTGAGCAGTGCCTGAACTATTTTGAGTATAATCATGGAATCAAAGCAAAAGTTGATGTGGCATGTGGGTCTCTGGAGAGTAAACTGGTGGGTGCCTAACCTGACCTAAACGTGGCCCCTTGTTCTGACAGCCCACCTATTCCTTGGGAATGAGAAGAGCTGTCCCTGACTGGTAGACTGGCTCCGGTGAAAGAACTACCTTCTTGGACAGGCATAAGAGGTGGGATGTTGGTTATCTACTCCTTAATACTTTCTGCAAGATGGTTATAATCCTAAAGGAGATCCACAAGAAGAGAGGGCTGTGGCAGAAGCAACAAATACCACTGATTATACCGCAGAAGAAATGAAGACTGTGCCTTTTTCCACTTCCTGTCAACCCCCACTGCCTGAACTCTGCAGTGTCATCAGCACTGGGCTGGGCCCCTACCTTGGATCTTGCTAAGGCATCCTTAGTCATTTGCATCCTATATCACCAAAACACCATCAAATCTTAGGGCCAGGAAAGCCATAAGTACAGGTTACAGACCATGTTGAAGTCATACAGGACTAAAGTGAGGTCAGGAGGAAGAAACAGATCTAAGACCACACAGGGAAGAGACAGAAAATGACAGCAATACCAAAAGAATAAGTAAGAAAATAAGAAAATCAGCTAAAAGCTGCTTTTTTGAAAATCTACATGTACATGGAACTGAGCTAGCAAATTCTGAGCATCCGCACATCTGAGTCTTATTTGTTAAGACATTAGAAGTTGAAGAGACCAAGGCTGGAAAGTAAAGGGTGACAAAATTCTTTCATGAGGAGGGACCTTTGCTTACACCTTATTGGGAATCCTGCAACAATTTTTTAAAATTATTTTTTGGAGAAAGTGGAAACATTGAGAAATTCATCACTTTTGATTACACTTTCATTGAGAAATGTTTCGTATCTGTGGGAAGGAATTTCTGATCAAAACTAGTGAGACAGTATCCTCAAAGTAGCCAGTGCCATGGTGATCAAATCCACATGGATGAACATTAATTTTAACCCATGAGCTTCTCAATGGGTGGAAGAAGTGGGAGAAGCCTCCGTCTGGGTTTACTGCATCCTTGCTGAGTTCACTGAATATGGCTATTTCTTCCAAGATTTATCTGTTTTCTGATTTCTGTTTACTCCAACAAACTGGAAAAAAGTACAGATTAGTTTCAGGGTAGAACACAGGGCCTTTTCTGAAAGACTGAAAAATTTCTGTTTGAGGGGGATAACCATTTCCTGACAAGTCCAAAGTTTAACCAAATATATATATGAGCATCTTAGCGAATTCAGCCATAACAATTCTCAAGTTCTCTTCTGATCCTTGCTTCTTGGAAATTCCTCATGTTCATCTATCACTGGAAAAATGACAATATTCATATTGTCACAGAACTGGGCATATAATTATCAGATTAGCACTGGCCTTCAGCAGGTTTTCTGGTGAGTGTCTTTACTAGCTTCTTTTTGTTCATTCTTCTTTCTAACCCTGTTCTATTCTTAGAAAGATCAACTTTCCACGAGATCAAAATTACAGGAATTTAGATGTGATTTTTGTTTGTCTTCTTAGAAGACATGTGTCAGCCATATACTGGAACTGGCTCAACTTATGGAAGAACACATATATAACTTTTGTTTCCTGAGCAACTTTTGAGTTAGTATCAATTCTTCTTGGATCATCTGAAAAAATTATTATACATTATATTATATGTCAAGTGAAGTTTTGAGTGCTTGCATTTGTAAAGTCTTAGTTGGAGCAACAACGTGAGATGAAATTCAGAAGTCCTATGCACAAAAAATCCCTCCTGTTTTGATTGCATAGATTTTTTTCAGGAGGAATTGTAATACTTTTTTTTTTTGTTTGAGGCTGGTGCCATTGTTGTTCAACATTTTTTCCATAGGCAAATAGGATTGCTTGTAGGATGATAAAATCCTATTTCCTTTGGAAATGTTAATGATGTAACCTACATGCTTGGCTAGTCGGATTCCTTTATTGGAGAGAAAATATCACAGGAGCATAGGATCATGGGATAATTCAGGCTGGAGTTCAGGATCTCAGGAGTTCTGTAGTCTCCTACTCAAAGCAGGTCCAGCTCTAAGCTGAGACCAGGTTGCTCAGAGCTTTATCCAGTTGGGTCTCAAAAACCTGTAGGGATGGAGACTGCACAGCCTCTCTGGGCAGCTTCTTCCACTGCCTGACAGGACTCATCAGAAACAGCTTTTCCTTATATCAGGTCTGAATCTCTCTTGTTTCAACAAACGCATTGTATCTTGTCCTCCTGTCATTCACTGCTGTGAAGAGCTTGGCTCCATCTTCTTGCTAACCTCCCCAGAGGAACTTGGGGGGCAGCTGTTAGATGCTCCCAAAGCCACCCTTTCTCCACTCTGAACTTGCCCACAACCCTCACCTTCTCCTCACAGGACAAGTGCTTCGGCCCCCAACCAGATGGGGACCTCCCTTTCAGTTTATTGTTCTTTTTATATACTGCGGGACCAAAAACTGGATGTGATGTTCTGGGTATGGTCTAACAAGTGTGAAATAGGGGCAAATAATAATTTCCCTTGATCTACTGGCTCTGCTTCTGTCAGTACAGCCCTGGGCACTGTTGGGGTCTCTTTGCTGCCAGTAGACATGCCCAGCTCTTGCTCAGCTTGCTGTCTGCTAATGCCCTTTTCTTACTAAAGTAAGACTGTTAGTCTTTGAAAGAATTTTGACATAAAAATGCATTGCTCAGGAGGCAAGATTAAAGCTTTTTGGATTTTTTTTTTTTTTTGTGTTGGAGTTGTTCTGGAAATATATTTAATCAAAATATAATCAACTTGTTAGATGAAAGAGCCTGCATTTATTCAAAATGCTTTGGAAAAAAACATTAAAGAGCAGTTCAACACAATTGTAATTTTATTTTACTTTGATAGGGTTTGCACAAATGTAATTGTAAAAGGCACAACATCTTGATGAATGAGAAGTTATATCCCATAGATACCATGATGTATGAAACCTAAAATAATGAGAAGTCTCTTATTCCATCAAATTAATATATAGCTAAAATATGCATCTAATCTTGTCCAGAACGTAGCAAGCTATTAAACTGTTACGATTAGCTTATGCTAAATTTGAACTCTATTTTAAAATTTTGATTGTGGATATAATATGTTGTCTGAAAAGCCATAAGAGTATAAGTGTATACTATACAGCCCTCCCACCTACTCTTATCAAAAGCTTTGTTTAAGAGCAGCAACATGACAGCATCTGGGCAAGGACAAAGCGTTCCATGTGTTCTACACAGATAAAATCAGACTCTGTTTTTATCCTTAATGCTTTATAACTCATGATCACAAAGACAGCAGGAAATTTTATAGGGTTTGTTCTTGTTTTTTACAAAAACTTTAGAGGATTATTTTAAGACTCTGCAACATCAAAAGGCTTTGCAAAATCATTTCAGTTTTCTAAAATGTTTTTTTTAAAAAGCAAATAAACCCCAACTTTCCAGTGACATTTTTCATTTCACAGTTTCTTCACAGTTCTTCACAGAACTTTTCCATTTTTTTATTCAAAGATGAGTTTTGACAGTTCCTAAATACAATGTATTTGTTTTCCAATTCAAGCAGTCTTTTCATTATTTTCTTAAAAGAAATTAAAACGTTGAAAACTGACTTCAGTTTTGAGATTCATCTCTGGATTCAGGTGCTGGGTTTTTACATCTTGATTATGCCTGTCGACATGCCAGCTCCTATTACATCTGATGGAGCTCTGACCAATGCAGTTGATGGTCATTCAGTTTGCAGCAAGCAGAAACTTGTATTTAGTCACCTGAATAATTTTCCAGACTCCACCAACTGAGTTAAGGTGGGATTCAGGTGCCTAAATGTAGTCATTGACTACAGTTTGAAATGCTTTAGGATAATGAAAAAGTGCGGAGGCCTGGTAGACATAACAGTGAACTCAGAGGACACCTTCTATTGCAGGGTCTGGAGGCCAACCAAGGTACTCCACAGTGCCCCAGATCGCACTAAACATCTCTGTTTGGGCAACCAAATCTCACACTACATCTCCATCGACTGTAATGAGAGAGTAGATATGTTAGCACACATGGAGATTTCTACGAGAACCACCTGTGGTTAACTTTCTGGCTGAATCTGAATTCCTCATAAAATGTTTTAATTGTACTGAACTAAACCATATGTAAAAATAGTCTGTGTTAAAAAAATTAACTATCAGTTATTCACTTGGCTCTAGACCAAATGTAGCAGACTTCACATGTGATTAGGGAAAAGATCTGAATAATTTAAGTGCAGAAACGAAATATTAGCCTATACTATCCCGAAGAAAGCATTCAGTGTTTTCATTGTAAAACTTCGATCAGCAAATAAATTGTGAAATCAAACAATGCTAGTAAATTCAGTAATTTGGAAATAATTTAAAAAATCTTTTATTAATGAAAGAAATTATTGATTCATTGATTTTTTCCACCTTTCTGACTTACATGTTGCTAATTGAGTCTTCTGGAAATCAGTTTGTCTTAAATCAACTATTTAGAAATCCAAATAATCCAGATCACAGATAGGCTTGAAAAATGTGGTGTTAAATCCACACTTATGCTCTTTCTTTTTTCTAAAACTAGAATTTAATAATGTTTTTCAACTTGGGGAAATCAAGGAGGTGTTGGGATATACCTCTAGCTCCTGCTATAGATCTGAAGAGCCTAATTTTAGGCTCTTAGAGTAGCATTTCTATTGCCATCTAAATGCATTTGAAATGAGAATTGCCTTCTAAATGTAAACACATATTTTTTTTCCATTTCAAAAGCTTTTTCCCATTCTACATTGCAATGACTTTAAGGCTTTACGGAGTACTTCATGATAACTGAGTAGAGAAGGCCAGGAATGTTTTCTTCTCATAACCAGTTTCTGTGACAGTTGCTGGTGATGCTGGAAATATGAAAAGCCAAAGTCGCTATTATCTATGTTTTGGGATATGATCCCATGTCGTCCTGCTATGGTGAAGAGCAATCCTTTACCTTACTCTTGCCAGGGACTAAGAAAAACATAAAGACTTAATTACTAGCCACTAAGACACTCAGTTGGGAAATCTGTGTCGAGAGTAGTACTAATGTTGGCTTGTTTACACAAAGTAGAGCAGCTCCAACTAGAGAAGCTGAACAAGTAGTATTGTGTAGCACTCAAAAGCCTGGTTATTATGATATTCAGCTGGTCTCTTTAAGACTGATATTCAAATACCTGATCTGAATCACATAGAACAGGTATTTGCCCCTGCTCTTTTTGCCTCAGCTCATGCAGCTGCGATGCTGTTCTAACTCGTGGCTCCTAGACCACAGCAAGGTGCAGGAATCGTGCCCAGTTCTCATACAGCTTCCCTCACATTACAGAAATCAGCCGTTTCACAGGTAAATTCCATGTATTGATGAACAGCCCTTGTCTGCATATAAACCATTTTCACTGAAAAATTGCCAGGTGGGTCTGTACTAAGGCACATTCGATGCTCTGAAAACATTCTTGAAAGTCTTGTTTCTGTTGTTTCTTGAGCCAGCTGTCTTCCACTCCCCATTCTGTTGACAGAGTAAGTGATGTATCCATCTGAAAGTAAACCAGAAGATGGCTTCCCTTTGCCTTGTATACAATTGTGAGTTTTTTTCAAAATGCTTTCTACCGGAGTTAGGCAATTAACTTCTGACTTTGGGAAGTTGAACAAGGAGTAGAGTTCCTTGGATGTAACTCATGTGAGTCCTATACTACCTTGCATATGATAGGTGCTGATTGAAAATGTTTTTTACAAGCAAGACCACGAACCTTCTTAAACTGTTTTTCCTTTTCTGTGTTACAGATAGGAAATGGCATTTGAAACTTAAAGCTTATGGCTGATGAGTTTAATTTAAATGAGCTGCTGTTTGAAATAGATAACGCTTTCATTTTAGTAAATTAATGGTGTGGCAAAAGGAAACTCAAAGATGCTTCTACCTATAATAAAAAAATGATGCTGTCTAGAATTCTAATATTTCACCATGTGATTACATTACCTAATCTTAATCATTTTCTTACAAGAAACATGGTAAAATGTTTCCACTGTGCATTAACATAAATGTAATTTCAGAATTTATACAAATCTTTGTGCAAAAATCACAAATAGCTCTGGAATCATATTGATACATTCTAATAGAATTGCAGCTGTCACAATCAAAGGATAGAAGTAAAGCAAGGTCTGTGGGAGAGGTAATATCCTTCCTTTGACAAACTGATATAACTGGAAAAAATAAACCAGCGCTGTTTACATTCACAAAAATTATTTTCATTTCTCTAAGTAAAATGAAAGTTTAAAATGCAGAATAAACAATTCAGTTTTGCTAAACTCAGAGCATGCTTTATACGTTGTGGTGTCCGGTTTCTTCAGCTCACCAGGCAGAATGACAACAAGCAGAAATTATAAGACTTAACTGGAAATGCAAGGCTCTCAAAATGTGCAGTATCTGCTATTGATAAGCATTTATGAGCCGGTCCCAACATAGAGTTCCCTTTGCTAATCCCTATTTGAAACAGAGAGTATTTCAGAACTTGCAATTTCAGAACAGCTATTTCGGAACTGGCAGTTAGTGGCAAGTACTGAATTACTTACCCATTACTTCCTACTTTAGAACAGAAGTCAGAAGTACGCTATTGTGATGGCTAGTTTTTTAAAAAGATAATGCAATTCAAAGTCTGTATTAAAAACCATTTTCTTCTAATTGGTATTTAACTTCAGATTATTAAGTATTTTTGATGGTAATCTACATTAATATACTTTCTCTCATTTATTTATGCCTGCAGAGCATGCCATGCGGGGTGTGACACTCTGAAATCTGGCAGAAGTATTATTCCATCTCTCTGCCACATATTTGTCCCCATCAGGGGAACAACACTGCATTTTAACAACAGAGATCCAGTGTAATTAATTTTGCAAATATACCTAGATATTTGTTGCATATGACTTCTTCTAGGGTCTATCTGTGTTAGCAGTTCACTTCAGCAGCACATTTCTGAAGTCCATCTCCTGGTCATCTCTCCACCTGCCCGTGGTTCCTGGCATGGATTGATCTTGGGGTGCACAAGTGGGATTTCTTCTGGGTGGAAGCTGCTCTCTGGGATCTCACCTAGCGCGCTGCAGTTATGGATGGGTGCTCGGTTCGGCCCAAAAGACGCAAACACTGTAAATATGGATGGGGTCCTCAGCACCAACTGTGTGTCTCTATGGCTCTGCACTACCCCATTGCACTGCAGTGGCTGCTGCTGAGGGCAGAGCTCTCGGGTGCCTGCTCTCTCTCCCTTCAGAGCACCGTCCCAGCCAGGGCAGGGGAGCGGTGGCCAGCTGGAGGCTTGAATCTGTGCTGCTCCAGAGAGCCCAGATGCTTTTCACCAGCAGAGCATCTGTCCCTTACACTTGCTTAATTGCAGAAGTGATGCTGACACCAAGCAACAGGCAGACTAAATATTTTATTTTAAATGGGTTTAGAGTTGCTATTTTTGACAGATTTAATAACAGAACCCTTCCTAATTAAAACAAGTGAAATAAAAAGTGTTGGCATTTGCATATGAACATCTGCAGAAGCATTGTTCTTTATAGTTATTGTACACTGTGGGACAGTATGTTTGGCCACTGCTGATTCTGGGATTAAAAATTATGGAAAGTATTTAATTTGATGGATTTGATGGATTGACTGGAAAGCATTTTTAAATATCAAGAACAGTAAATTTTTTTCCTCCCTCTCTGTATCTGTTTTCACAGGGTGTTTTTAACTATTTTGGCACATTCATGAAAAATTGACATTATAAACCACTGCAACCAAAAACATAAATAGTAATTTATAAAACATTGATTAGAATTGCTTTTCTGTTTCCTACAGCACCATCTGAAGCTGAATGTTTTGATGAATGCTGATTAACTGCTAGGTGGTTTTATTTAGAGTTTAAATATACCTAGATTTTATGCCAGTTAATTTTCTTTATTTAGTAGTTCACATATATATTATATCTTTCATTAAGTATATATGCTCATTTCCTTAACATACAATAATAGGAATACAGAATCATGACCTTGTTTCTTTATTAACGTGTCCTTCTGTCCCAAATGTACATAGTATTAAGCAATACCTGGAATGCTTATTAGTGATGTTTAACAGTTTTTAAAAAACCTGGTTTAGTGGCAATTATGTGGGAATGTGTGATAAAAAGTTCTCACAGTGCTATGTCATACAAATCCAAGAGCTACTTTAGACTAAGCACTAAGGTTTGTTTTTTTTTTCTGGAAAAGGTGTAGTCAAAGGGCGAGATACTGCTTTTTGCCTCTTGGAAAGACAAAATGAGGATGAGGAAAACAGACAAAGTTTCTCTTTCATCTCTTCAGTCGATCTTAGCAGAACTCTTGCTATCTGATCATCAAAGCTGCAGTTTCATAAAAGATTTGTCAGAGGGTCATGCGAGACAGAAGAAAATTCTAAATAGTTCTAACAATGAGCAGCTCAAAGTTGCTGGTAAATTAAAGGTAGTATTGCCCTTCCCCCTATGTATGGTTGTGTAAAGAATTGTGTTTGATATCTGAGCAGTGAAAAACTTCGCTTTTACTATGCGATGGTTTGAGAAATGAGGTCCCATCATAGACCAGAATTTGGTTTTGGTACCCTCTGCCCTGCTGATTTAGACACGAAGAACCAGGAGACTCAGACTGGAAACAGTCCTTGTTTCCAACATTAAATGTTTTGTGAACTTGTGTACATTTCTTAGCTTGTTGGTATCTTTCCTGGGACAAATTCTGTTCAGTTTTCAGCACAGTACAGACAAATAACACAGACTGTTTCCTGAGGATGTGGTTGGATGGAGTCAAAGGTACTTCTGGCATAGGTCTGCAGGCAATGTGCTATGAATGGTTGTGTGGTACTGCATTGAGGCTGCAAAAGGGCGAGTCAGGGCCCCTTGGACTCTGCCTAGGGAATTCCTGATGTGGGAGGCAGGAAATACAAAACAACAGAAGAGAGGGCCCCCCCCCCCCCCAGGCAATCAGGAGCTAAGATCACTGCAGCACATAGTGTCTTCTGACAGCCAAGACTTCTGAGAACGTCGGTAGCGTCATGCTTGGCATACAGATTCAGTGAAGTGGCATGGGCAAGCCAGCCTTCCAGTTTGAACTGCCTTTGTCATGGCCCATAATGTTACTGAGCAATTAGAATACGTGCACTTGCATGGGTGATTTATAGAAATAGCCAGGAGAAACTTTTACCAGTAGGGCTGGTGGCAGTGCTGTTATTTTGGAATTAAAACAAAACTAAATGATGTGACTCTCCCTCCTCCTGAAATAAAGCGAGAAAGTTTTAGGTGTGCCTCAACACTTGAGCTCGGTTGTGGTAGATTGCAAAGCATGGGTATTCCCTTCCTCTCCCTTTCTGTCTCAGCTTCACACAGCTCTTCCTCCAAAGCCCAACTTTGTGTTTTGGAAGAGTCCATCTGCTGCTCTGGCACACAGTGCTCTCTCAAGGCAAGGACTACACGGTAATGGGATGGCGCTAGTGGCATTTCAGATGGCAGCAGTGGAATTTCCCTTTGGGCAGGCACACTGCAAACCCCAGTGTGGTAGACAGTCTGCACGCTAAACTGCACAGGCTCAACTGTGATGTTCCCTGCCACATTTGAAAAGGAGTTTCCAAATTGCTGGCTTCTAATGGGAGATGGTCTTTATTTCTTGCTAGTTATGGATCTAGAGAATTACTGATGTATCTGAATGCAGTTACACATTCAGAGAACAACATTTGCATTACAGATCCCAAGAATAAGTGGCTTTTTCTTTTCTCCACAGATAAGTTTGGGCTGATCCTATTCATCAGGAATTTGCAGTTCGTAAGTGCAGAATTGTGTGGGTGCCAGACAAAGGGAGAAGAGTCATGGACCAGTCAGCCAAGGCAAAGACAATGTCTGCAGTGAGATGAGGGCACGGGCAGAACAGTGCTGTAAGGGAGCCTGCAGAGTCTTGAGAGTCTTCAGTGCCTGATTGAGCTTACAAAGCTCCTTTGGGAATTAACTTGTTATCACAGTTATGTCCCAAGAAGCTGAGTATCTCAGATTGTCCCTACCAGCTGGAAGTGGAAACAAACCAGGCTTGCTTGGAGGCAACAGGGAAAGTCATCTTTACTGTTGCTACTACTAGGTGATGTCACCCATGAAGTAGCCCAGAGAGTAGGAATGGAAACATCTATTGGGGAAAGGTTCTGGCAATGGATCCCACAAGAAACTCTAGGTCATCACAGCACTGGGTAGATTGCTCACTCCACTGGGTTTTGTAGTTTTTGCTGTCTTTCACTGAATATTTTGGATTTATCTTATGCTCCTGGAAGAGCTTTGTAGGAAATCCCACCCTATTCCCAGCGCTTTGCAGAGTGGATGAAGGCAGGTAGCTCTGGCGTTTTAGAGTGTAGTCTGCTCACCCAAATACATACTATTGTCATTTTATTTTGTAGAAAAAGTGTATAGGTCTCAACTGGCCCTATTTTGCTTCTCTTATTTTTCCTTGCTGTAATGTTGCGTTAGTTTTGTGTCCTTGGTGTTTGTGTCCCGGTTATTTTTTCCATTACATTTTGTGAGTCTATCTTGTTTATTTAATGTCCCTGTGTTTCTGATTTAAGTTTTCTCAGTTCTTGTTCACCCTTTGGCCAGAGTTGGGCCAGTGTGTCATGCAGGGCATCAGGGTACTGGGACACCAGTAGAGAAATTTCTCAGAAAGCCCCATAAGGAGTGTTTTTCTCAGAGGGTGAAGGGAGAGCACTGGGACGGGAAGGATGAGGAGAAGCTACTTTCTTTTACAACAGGATGTTTTTTTGAAGAATCATTACCAAAGTCCAGCCTGATTTCTGGTCATCATGTCCCAAGTGACAGCTCAGGCACTGTATACAAGGGTCAGAGAGACAGAAAGTCTGGGGAGAATTTTTTTATGATTTTTGAAAGAGCAAGAGGTGCTTAAGAGAAGGGTGCAATATTTTCAGCCCGACAGGCAGAAATAATGTCAGCTGACAGGATGAGATAATATGCATGATGAGCGCTGCATGTGTGGGCCATGTAGGTACATACGGAGTCTCCCAGGAAAATGAAGCCCCCTGTTTCCTGTGATGGTGCTGTTAGCAAAGTTCCTTCTTTAGCAGAAGCTATGCAGTGTGCTGCATGCTGGCTTAATGTGCACAGGGTTTAGGAAACTTGTATCTAGGGGAACAAATAAAGTTTGTGGTCTCTCATAGCAAAGCAGCCTAATGCATCCTCCAGCAGCATGCTGTGAAATTTATGAGCATATCCGAAAACATTTCTGGGCTGAGACAGAGACAGCAGGGAATATGGAGCACTGTCTACAGTGCAGGTCAGTACCTGTATACTGGGCTGCCCTGAATCAAAAATACCCCGTTTTCTAAACATTACACGCAAACCTGATAATCCACCAGTGTCTGCATTATGCTGCAGTGACAGTCTTTTTCTATTCACATAAGTATGACCACCACTGAGCAAGCAGTAGATTCATATGTGACCAATATCTCAGAGTTTTGCAAAGTTCAAGAGATCACACAGAGCAAAGCTGTGGATGAGACCTTTGATGGGAGTGTGTGACACCAGCTATGAATTTCCCCACCTCAAAGTGCTTTCCAAACAACTCAACAAGGTTGGGTTGTCCAGACTTCATAGGATGATGGATACTTTCTTGAACACTAGGATGGCAGTATGGAGACACTGCAGGTAGATTAATGCTGGGTTCTTGGCATAGTTTGTTGAAGGCAGCCCATTGCATGTGAATGTTCTGGACTTACTATTGATTGTAATAGTGCAGAGAAAAACGAGGTGTCACAGCCACAGTGGTTGATCAGTTTGGTCAAAGCTTATGGTCCAAGAAAGTGCTATTGTGGGAAGGTGCAGAAGCCAAACATACCTGGTTTGGCCCTAGCTAAGTGCGTGAGGACAAAATTAATGTTGTCTTGTCAAATGAGGACCAGCAGTGTGGATTCCATTTTGGCATGAGTGCTTGTTTTGACAAATTCAAGACCAAATGCAGTCCTAGCTATGAAAGATTATAAAGTCTAAACAATTACCTGCTTCTTGAGACATGTCGGCAGTTCCTCTCTTCAAGCTTTCCCTCAGTTCAGTGTAGAACTAGGGGTTTAGATCATCACTGGCAGTGATAATCACAGTACTGACTTTTCTTGACCCACCTAATAATTTTAGCTTCTTAGTATGCAATTGGCCCGGACAGTGGTTTTTGCACACTTTTTTATTTTTATGCTTCATAGCAATTGTGTATCGTGAAGAATCTGGGCTAGGTTGTAAAACATGTGTTATTGTAGCTGAATAGGTGTCCAGGGCACATAATCATTCAATACAGCAAGCTAGGACTAGACGTGGAATATAAAAGTGTATTTCCTCTGTAAAGTAGAGAAAGAAGTTGCATTTCTTAATGTCTGGTACAGAGAAGAGTGAATCCTCTCCTGCCTTTTTCCTCACAGCCCTTCTATAAGCAGGAGATGGAGAGGTCCTGCCAGCAGTGCTGTGAATAGTTTGATGGCATAGCTCTTCCTCAGGAATGTGCATTGCAGAATAAAGAACAAACTACACTGGCCTAAATATTGCAGCGTAACTCACATTGTTTCACCTGATACAAGTTATGTCAAGTTAAATGAAATCCTCAGCATCTTTCTTCTCTTAATCCCCAGGACACTGGGGCAATGCTGTACTTTCACAAGAAGTGAACTGAACTCTAACCCAGACAAAGTCAGTTTATAGTAACCCCAAAAGCATGTACTGTGTATTTTGCTGTGTTCCAGTATCATAGGTCAAAAATACCAATGAGTGCTAATTATGCTGTTTAATGCAACCATTTCAAAAGTCTATTTCTAACCTTTTTTATTGGTTTCACATTTTCTTTTGCTGTTAGCAGACCATTTTCTGCTCCCTTCCCTCCCTATTTGACATTTCAGAATGAATAACGAAGCAGTTTTTTAAGTGCATATGCATTTCCTCGAGGAAATCAGGGCTTGAGCACACACACTGGTCTTTGCATGCATGCCAATGAAGCATGCATAAAAATATGTCTGCCTTTGCTTGCATAGATGCTGAAGTCTGACCTTCCATGCTTTGAACTCGTGCTCCAAAACATAAATGCATAATTCACTAGGACTGAAGCAGAAGAGTGCTGAGCATAACTTTGGGTGCATGGTTTCCGGAGCAAACTACACAGACTCGAATTACATTTCTAAACTCTTTGTGCACCAGGAGATGTGGGTTCCTCAGCATGAGGACAAGGGAAATCAGTGCGCCCAGTGGCCAGGGCGGTCTGCATGGGCCAGCAGACAAGCACCGAGGGCTGTGCTGTTTCTGGAGAACTTCTCAGCTGAAAAAGTGAGAACTTTTATCTCCGTGTGAATTTCCAATATGAAGGTGAAATAGGTGGGAAAACCCCCCTTTTTGGGTCTTAAGAAACTATATATGTGAAAGAAGCACTGTAATGAATTGCTTTTCTGAAGCATTCTGGGTATGTGCCAAAGTGGGGCCTGGAGAAAAGTCTGCCAGGTTCAGGTACTGACAGGTGAGATGGTAGCTAAGCAAATGTTTTAGAGATAAGCAGGCTTGAATATTGCTTAGGTCTAACAAAGTCTAATACGCCTAATTTGTTTCTTTCTGGCCCAGATGCTGGTAATACACTCAAGGGATACTGTTTCGGTGCCAGCCACTGTGTTGAATATAACAGCATTTATTTATTACGAATAAAAAGAAATGTTCAAAGGTAAAGGTGGTAGCAATCAAATGATTTTGTGTCTCAGTATATTGTGAAGAAACACAGCACATCATGCCACGGAAGAATGATGTTTAGCAGTCCAAATGTGTACACTACTGCTTGTGTGCATATTTGTCTTCCCTTCCTACGCAGACACAGCCAAGGCTGAGGTACAAAAAGAAATGCCTACAGACTGGTAGCCTGTGACTACTGGTATACAGATTTTTCTTTTACTCTTTTGAGAATTTGTCCCATTTGGAAATGTCATGGGAAATATTCTTCACGTTGTTTTACAGCCTTTGGTAGCTGAAGAAAATGAGACTATTGCTGTAGAAAAAACCTCCACCCTGCCACATTTATTTAGATGTGTGCATGCATTCAGATGTTGATATGCCCCTATTGTAGCACAGATTTACTGATAGCTACGGCTACCGAGAGAAGCCTTGCTCCCCCTCAAATTACCAGCTAAATATGCCTTTTTCCACAGAACCAGGAATTCAATCAGTCATCGCTGCCACCCCTGAAGGATGTCACCAAAGTGCTCCAGGAAATGATGCAGAGCTATTTTGGGGAGATAGCTTAGAAAGATATTTTCTTAAATACCATATTGCAAAATTGTATGAATTAGCCAAATGTGTCTTCTGGAATTCTCACAGCATTCATATTGAGGCTTTATTACTTTTGTAATTCACTCTTCACTGACTTCTCAGAAATGCGGTAATATGTGTTGAAAACTTGTACAAAGGACATCTTAGGAGACACAAGGCAAAATCTTTCTACAACCCACAGAGTTTACTAAAGATTAATTTAGTGCAATGAAAATTTCTTTCATACAGATGTGTTTCTATATAAAAAATAGACTTCACAGTTAGCTTCCTATAGCTCCTACGGCTGAGAAAAGACTTTTCAAAGTTTCTGATGTCTTTGGTGCCTTAGAAAATGTTCTTTCAAATTGCTCATTTGAATTTGGTGTAGATCATACAGTCCTTGGTACATTATTATAGTTTACTTCTTTCTTATTTTGCTTAATTTGTTTGCATCCTCAGTGAAAAATGTGGAATGAAGAGTGATACACTCCAGCCTAATTTTGCAACATGCTTAGTACTAGCTAATAAATTTCTTTTTGCTAAGGATACAGCTGACTGCTTTCCTATTTTGAATTAAATGATTTGTTTGTACACTTAATTTTCTTCAATCTCTTTTCATCAGTGGAAAAGTACGGATGAAGCACTAGCTGACCATTAGAAGACAGATAAAATAGAATGATGCATCTTCATTACTACCGTATTCTCTCTGAACTCTTTTTTTTTTTTTGCCTTGCAGGACGGTTCTGTTTACTCTGACCTCTGTAGTTGTGCTTGTCATCACTACTGACTGGATCAGCTGGGACAAGCTGAATCGTGGATTTCTGCCAAGTGACGAGGTCTCAAGAGCCTTCTTGGCTTCTTTCATCTTGGTGTTTGACCTTCTTATTGTCATGCAGGTACACTCTCCTCATATTTCATTCAAGCTGCTGAGGCTGCCTAATCAATCTATTTCCACTAGAGCAAATGGTGTTTAGCTAAGACTACATAAGGGTAAATAAGTATTTAGTTTGCAATCGTGATTTGTAGGGGCACTTTATAACACCATTCGCAGTTACTTGCAAAAAGCCGTCTGGCCTTTTGTTGTGAAAACATTGCTGATTTCTTAGAATGAAGACTTCTTGGACTACCAGCTAAGAACTCTGTGACTTTCCACATTAGAAGGTGGTTTCTGCAAAAATGACATCAGAAACATAAACAAAAGCTAGTTGTTTTATAAGCTCTTTTTCAAAGCTTCTCTTTGGAGGATGAGAGAAATTCAGCCGAACAAGAAAGAAATACTTCCATATTTCAAGCATTTACAATATTAGGGATACACACGTTATAGCATTTTAATAGATGAAAATTAGTATTTGCTATTAAGATTCCACTTTCACATGAACATTACTTTGATGACAGGTCCTTGTACTGTAATGCCTCCTGCCAGTGAGGTTAACTGGGGAGATGATTCCCTGGAGTCTGCCTGATGTCTGCCCCTTTGAATCTATCTGTTAAAAAGGGAATCTGGGCCACAAGTATGTGGCCAAAACCCTCCTCCATGTGCACTCTACTCTTTGTAGTTTGAGTCTTGAATAACTCACCCAGTGCTCTGTGAAGCATTAGGTCATTTGGGCTGAGGCAAGGAAAAGGAGCATCAAAGGCATGACTGACTTTTGCTGTTAGTCCTAGACATGTTAGACTGTTGAACTCAAGTTTAGCAAAAAATTTGAGAAGAACTGATGGGTCCTTTCTCTCCAATATATTACTAACTGACTCTGCTAGCAAAGATCGTTTCTGAGACACTTAGTTCTCTTTAATGAGATATCTATGGCTTGAGTAATTATCATAGAGGTGACACTGTGATGGCACTCAGAATTTATCACTGCGGCACTAGGACATTAAAGCTGCATAAAGTCCTGTAGTTCAGTTTTATTTTCCAGTGTCCAACACTCTTAAGTGCTCACTGAGGTTCATGGTTAGAACAAGGAGGATAAGAAAGGGAATACTGTTCTTCTAGTAAGATTTCTGGTGCTTTTTTTTCTTTCCCTTGCATTTTACGTTTTGTTTGCTGTTTCAAAAAGATTCAAGAGAATGTATAATAAATGATTGTACTTCACAGGGCTGTAATGAAAGCATGAATGAAAATACACGATGTATCAAGTGATGCTGAATTTGATATTGTATGCAGGGTAGAGAAACAGAGTTGTCTTCATCCCAAATAATTATTAAATCATCCTTTCAACTTTGAAAAATGAAGTTCCAGTACTTTGACCTTGGAGTTGTTGAATATAGGGAAGAATTTTATGTGAAACAGCTTTTCCTGAGTACTATTTCGTATTTTTACAACACAAAGCAAGAGGCTGTTTTTAATTGCATTTTTGACTGATGTTTGTGTGATGGAGTTATTTATTTATTTAAAGTTATTTATTTGGACTGTGCAACCAAGTTGGCGTGTTTTATTTACAGTGCAGTTCTAGCATCATTGCATTGCTACTGCAATAAAATCAAGTTGAGACATCCAAGTATTAAATCACAAGTGAAGACCATCAGGATCATGATCCTTTGACTGAAGTATGCTTTAGAATTACAAATCTAGAAATTCCTTCTAAGAATGTTGTCTGTTTCACAGGTGGGGTTTTTTTCCTGACTTAACAAGCTTTAGCAACAAACTGTTAAAATTAGAAAAACAGAAAAAATCCCTCTGGTTAGTATTAAGCAATTTCTGTTTGAGGATGATGCTAAGAGCACAGATGAAGGCTCATCTGATTTTTTAGTACAGGCATTTTCTGATCCTCTGAATGGTAGCGTTAATCCTGTGTTTAGCAAGAAGAGAAAACCAATTGAGTTTGGAAATCCATTCTCAGTGCTGTGAAAAATAATCACACAATTGTAAAGGATGCCTTTGCCGCCTTAGTATTGTTATAACTTAATATTTATCTAGTATGTAGAGCATAAGAAAGAAATAAAGGCTTGAGCGGTCCCTGCCCTGAAGAGCTGCCTTTTTTTCAATTAGACATAACCCAGGCAGACATGTGAAGAGCAGAATACAGACAGCTGAACCTTATACAGACAGTTATACATGGGTGATGCTTAAGGGTACGTGCACTTTTTACCTTTGGTTTCCACCCTGCAACAAGCCCCAGCTGCCTCCCTGCCCAACTGGCTCCTTCAGTCCAAGCAATTCACTTTTCCAGTTCAAGCAATTCAGCGAATATTCAGTCATATGGTCATATGGAATACGGTCAGGGAGACAAGTGCAAATAAAAGGCAGAGTAGAGGACAGAGACTTGTGTCTGAAATGTAAAAGCAAAATTTATAACTGCAAAAATCTGAGAAAACAGATCATGGAGAAGGTTGCA
This sequence comes from Rhinoptilus africanus, assembly GCA_013400135.1. Classification (NCBI taxonomy): domain Eukaryota; kingdom Metazoa; phylum Chordata; class Aves; order Charadriiformes; family Glareolidae; genus Rhinoptilus; species Rhinoptilus africanus. Next base: position 20,947 of record VXBO01004652.1, read on the forward strand.
GGACTACAAGAGGACCTCATGGATACTGTGGCTTGGTTCTGGCTCAAGCTATGTTCCTACCTCTTCTGCCAATCTTACTGTGACACATGGCTTCACATCCAACCTCCCTGGAGTGAAGGAAAAGGACCCTGAGTGCTTGTTTTAGATGGCTGTTGTGTATCTGTCTCCACCTGATTTTAATCACTGTGTTTTTATAGTCAATGGAGAGATGAAGAACAGTTAGGGGGCTTTTAAACATCTACAGTACAATAACATGCAACAGGCCCTAGAAGTGCACGTTTCTCTCCACGGAGAGTAAACAGATCTAACATGATGAACTGAGAGGAACATCCCTTATGCCAGACACAAAAGAAATGTTACGAGAATGGCTCGAGTCCAGGGCTGCAGCTCTGCAAGGATCCTGCTCAGCTATTTCCACAGCTGGTCAAAGAGATGAAGTACTATTTCTCTGCAGATGTTTTATCAAGACTTCTTTAGAGCATGTCTGAATCTTACAGGCAGGGTCATCTCCACTTCTCCCACTGCTGCCTGGCCGTGGTTTGAAAAGAACTTAAGTTTCACTGGGTCTAGGACAGTGTATCAGAGATAACACCCATTTTAGGCTGTTTGAGAGGCAGCACAGAGGCCCCTGTTCCAGTCCTGGTTGTCAGGACATTTTATCCAATGTAAATACAAACACTGATGTTTTTAAATATAGAGATTGCATATTTTCTCACTGAAAAACAACAGATCCAATTCAGTCCAATGTAGGTGAGCATTAGTTCACTTTAAAGGGCACGTGCTGCTTATAGTAAGAAAGTAAAAACTCTGCAAGTTTTTCCACAGTATGGAAATGAAGTTAGTAATTTTCACAGTGTGTTTAATTATGCCTGCCCTGATAATTGAGATTTCTAGCACCTGTAGCATTCACTGCTGTACATAGGCATCATTGTATTTTTAACCTTAGTTTCAGACTGAGTGCAAGACCACACATATTAAAGCTGGATATGTAGTAATGCTATTATCATGTAATAGAACTTTTAACTATTTCAATGAAAAAATCACATATTTAGTTCTCTCTCTCAAAGATGTAATGGAAAAATTGTTAATGAAAGGAGTAAATATGAAAAATTAAACTACAATACTACAATCCCACATTCCGAATACCTCTGAGCAAGTAGACAGTAACTCATGCATTAGCCTTTATACCGCCTTTTTTTTTTTCCTGTTCTTGTCATGTTCTTAGTGATTTTACTAATGGGTAGGAGCCTGTGGTAGCTCAATTTTTAAACCTCATATGTCAAGGGGAGATGAATTGTTTCATCTCAGTAGTGTCTTTTGTGAGCATTTACAGGTTTCTTCAGTCTTCTGAAAGACTGGAGTATTTCAGCATCACTGTGGAGTTACATGCTGTAGCTACCTTGCTGAGCACTTTGCAAGTCCTGTGGTGTAAATTCTTGCAACTCTTATGACTTACTGCAACTTTTTATCTGACAGCACAATCAGATACAATGTCTGAGTGATTTAAAAGATAGCGGAAAATACCTTCTGATTCCAAAAGGAGAATTTATTCTTCAATAAACTGAAGAAATTCTATAGCAACTGAGTGGAATAAGCAGAAGCCAGTAAGTGCTTGTGTCTAAGATTCTTTGGAAAAGCTCTTGTATGTGAATATTTAGCCAAACTATCAAAATAATCCCATTAATACCAAATGGGAATACTCTATTTATAAAGAGAATAGAATTTTGTCCTTATGGGAAACTTGAAAGAAATGAAGCTCAAAGACAGTTAGATAATTAACAATATTCTTTATGACTAGTGCTGGATCGCTGCTTATTTAGCTATCAGGCTATCAACAGATAGATTTTTTTAAAAAAATAACAATTTTTCAAATGTATTTTTCATATTATTTTTGAACGTAAATTGCTTTAACATGTAGCTGTAGATCAATCCTTGCTACTGCAGTTGAAAATCAACTTATTTAATGGGTGGCCTGTCACTTCTTTTTTTGTGTTTTTGGTTGGTTGGTTGGTTGGTTTTTGCTCTTTTTATGCAGAATATCTGGTCTTCTGTCTTTGGTAGAGTTTTAATAAGAGAATTCGGAGGTTAACAGATTGAAAAAATCTGTGTTTAGGCTGTCCTGTACTTCTAGTTCTCCATAATTCCCTGAAAAAAAAAAACCCTAGTTAATTTAGCTACTTTATAATGTTAATTACGTTATGTATAAGTTATTGTTAAACAGTAACACAGAAATGTTATCAGCAAAATGGAACAGACTGTGGTCTTGTTAACAAATACACAAAATGGGGACAGTCCCACTTAGTTCAGTTTTACACTGATGGAGAGGCTGTTTTGGTTAAAATTTGGTATGATGTGTGAGCACACTTAAGAACACCATCCACAACATCAAGTGCATAGAAGACAGAATTTGCTTGAATAAAAGATAGAGTAGAAATACGGTCTTGTCCACATGAAGTGAGTAAAGACTTGATTTTTAGAGGTTGGTGGATTTTTTTTAGAAAATCTGTTTAACTTTGCAAAGGTAATTTGATTGTGACTTTAACTGGATTTACACTCAGTAATTTGATAGAATTAATTTACACATATACAAAAGAGAGGAGAAACCGGATTTACACTTCAAGCAGAATACACAAGTACACTAGTTTTCCTTTAAACAGATAAGCAAGAAATGATTTTGTGTTCATAGACAAAGCAGGATATACAAAATATTTGTCATTCCTGACAGAGGAGATCCTCTCAGGCGTACATTTGATTCAATAGTGGTATCTATTGCTTTTTTCTTCATAAGCAGTAGCAAAAAGTACCAATGTGTAGTTTGTTCCCAAGGAACTTTGTATGAAAGTTTCCTTCTAAACCCCTCCCACTCAGCACAACAACTTCTGAAGAAGTGAGGATTTGAATGTCGGGGTATTTTCCATCATATCTTTTCTGGGTTTTGTAACATTTGAAAACACGATAACAAAATACAAGTCAAAACCCATGAGAAACATCTGTGTTAGTGAAGTTAGCAACCATTTTTTGCATAATTTCTAACATTCAGGATTTCTGTATGTGAGGGGTTACCACGTTTTTTTATTCACGTGCTACTTGCCTACTTGCTCTTTTAAGATGGGAACCTAGCCATAAGGGCAGGTGATGGTGACCAGTGACATGTTTTTCAGAGGAGTCAGGACAGATGGAAAGTCACCTTTAATAAAGCTGAGGGCAGATACAGCTCCATTACTGCTGTCCCCAGTCATTACCATATGGCTAGGTTTTCCAAGGAGGAGCCATATACCCCAGACTGCTTTTTTCAGGTATTACGTGGAGTGTTTCATTCCACTCAGAGTACATTGGTCTTCACCAGCAGATTTTAGACATGCCTGTCAGACAGCATTACAAAAATGGGTAAGCATTTTGAACACATGCTTGTACTCAGCTAATTGTGCAGTGTTTTGCTGAAGAACACTACTGTGAGGGTTGGCTCTGTGGTACTGTACCTTCCATGGCCCGCAGGTCTCTGAAGTTCAAATGAGGTAACTCTAGGAGAAAGCTTTCTATAGCAAGTCTTAGATTTTCCTTCCTGTAAAGTCTCTCAGATGGGAAAAACTTTCCCCTCTTCTTTTGTCCTTTCTACATCCTCATCCTTCGGCGGATCGTGGAAATATTCCTTATTAGCACTGGTGTAAAACATTCATAAATAATTCTGAAAAATAAAAATTAATTAGAAGGACTAGAAGGGAATAGCTCTTGATCTACAGCTTTGCTTTATTTGTACATACTATGAATTCAAGTGAAAGACTTGAGTACAGTCCTAAATGCCATTTAACCAACACAATGATAACATTTCTCACGGCATTATTGCACTGTGGCACTTCTTCCTGCTGGGTCAAACACAGGTTTTTCTTGCCTATTCTAAGAAGCACAAGAAAAGCATTCCTTTTCTTGAATCTGCCTCCATAATTGGTGCTCTTGCATTTATATCTGCGCTGAATTTCTCGGTCCCAAAGTGCTTTGTTTTACTTCCTCGTGACTGGTATCAAGGGAGTGGGTTATTTCCTGGCTATCATGTACTAGAGGGACAAGTTGATGGGGTCCCAGAAATGACCTGTTTGACAGCTCAGGAATGAGCACCTAGAAATGGAGTCAGCATCCCACCGAGTGAAGCTGTCCCTGTTCCTCTCCTGGCAGGGAAGCGAGGCTCTGGGGAACCAACATCTCCTTCCCATCTGCCTCTTCATATTGTTGGTTTCTGTGAACAAGGCAAAAAGAATGGAAATGTACCCCATTTATAGATCAGAGAATAAAATAATGCATTGAAATCTACTGCTTTTATTTCGAAGGGAAACACCTTTTGAGTTTGATGGATCTGTGTGTAGTGTTCATGTAAAAGAGTGATGAGGAGGGTGTGAAAGTACAGGATTGTTATGTGTAATTAAGACCCAGAAGTTTTTGTTGGAGTATTTTCAAGATCCAACTCGATGTATAAATCCCTTTAAAAAATCCCTGAAGCAATCCTTACACCCTTGCCAAAACCCACTACAAATGCAGTTAATTTCTTCAACTCTTTCAGTTACTCTGGGACTAAAAAAATTATAAGTAAAATCCTTTTCCCCTGAGAAAAGGTGGGTGTATTTTGTCCCTTATTGCACATTATACACCCTACCTTTTTAATGAGCTGTCTGGTTTATATTGCAGCATTTTCATTCTGTGCTTGTCTAGTTTGATAACCAGCACCATCATTTTGTGCTGTAGATTTGTCATAAAAGACATGCAAAGTATGGTATTTTTAAGTCCATTTCATCCTTTGCAGTGGTTGCAGATAGTTAAATCTTATTCAGGCACATTAGACTTGCTCAGGCATTACAGATTCAACTCCAGGGTTTGCTTCAGCTGCTGTAACTTAGTGTATTTGTGCTGACCTGAATCCTATTGTGCCAATTTATACCAGCTGAGGGCTGGGCCCTTTTTTTTCAGCTCTGTGACTCAGTTCCTCATTTGCTGAAAAGGAACAACTTTAGTTCTTTTCTTTCACTAGTTCTCTGATTGTCTGCTGAGCCCCTAAGGTGCTCTGAGAAGGAACCTCTCTGACTTGGTACAGCTTCTAGCATAATCAGGCACCGGTCCCAGCTGGAGCCTCTTGGCTCTGAGATGACAACACAAAAAACGAATTAGCTGAAAAAGCTTCTCATTTGTCACAGTCGTTCCCTTTTACCCTGACAATGGGTACGTGCCGTACATGTGACACTGAGGCCCTTCTTTTGCAGTGCAGGTATTTGCCTGACATAATGAAGCAGTTCTCCAAAAGCAGACCTAGCATTTTCCCACACTGTCCCCTGAAACCATCATATCCAGCCCCAATGCACAAAAAAGTGGAATTCTAGGAACAATATAAGCTGAACGTTGTTTGCAAGTCTTTCACAGGACTATTTTCATCCACATTTACAAGGAGAATCTTCTCAGACTCTGCTATAATCAGTGTGTGATAGGCTTTGTTATTGTTGGATGTATGTCTGATGAGTGTTGCATTGCTTAAGATTATATTACAGTGATATATGTTGATATAATGGTAATGGTGACATTCAGATAATTTCAACTCTCTGCAGCAAGGCTCTGGAATGTATTACTTGATTGTAGAAATCTGCTTTGTAATGAGCATTGTTACACAGTTTTTTATCTAAAAATGAGAAATCTGAGATGAGACTGAGTTGGTTCAGCTGTTTTCTAAGTGATAGAATTGCATGCAATTTGTAAATGCAACCATGTGAGTTAAAAAAAAGAAGCATCAACTTCAGTTTGCCATCACTAGATAGTGTTGCCTTAAGACAAGTTTGATGTCTATCCGTATTTTACAATTAGCTACATGGCTTACTGAATTTACAGGACTTATTGGCAGGCTGTACCTGAGCATACAGGTCCACATAGCAACAATGCTGCGTCCAAGTAAAGAGGAGAAGTAAACCCAGCTTGGTTGCTCTTAATCAAACCTTAGAGGGGACTAGAAACAAGAATAGGCCTGATATTATTGGTCTAACTGCATTATTTCTCCAAAGCTGTTTGAATGGCAGTTGTTTATACTTCCTTGGAAAGTTTGAAGCCTGTAGTATGAGACATTAACAAAAAGACATGCTTACTTTTATTGCCTATGAGTTCTTCTAACATGCTGTAAAGCTGCTGCTTCTCTCTGTGTAATAAAAGGGACGTATGTAGTTAATCACTGAGTGTCTTGAGATACTGAGCACTTTAGATATTTTTGCATCCGTTAGAATCAGATTTTTTTAAATCCATCAATAAGTAATTAATTCCTATATGTATACAGGAATGGAAGTATTCCCCAGTGCTTTTAGCAATTTGAAATTATAGTTGCAGTGGTTTCTGATTTTGAAATAACATTTAATTACTCAGCTGTATTGTGTTTGCAGTCATGTCCCTGTGGGTCATAGGTGTTGTATAAGCGTGGCCTTAAGTCAGCCAGGCTTCTAGTCTCCTACAGGTCAGAAGCTAAAAAGTTTCTCTTTTCTGGAGTCTGACCGTGTTTACCTGCCCATCCTGTAATGCTCATTAAGGAGAGGAGATTCCCCAGCATAACAATTACCAGCTCTGACAGATAGATTGGGGACCAGTGTTGCATGACACAGTGTGAATCTGTGTTTCCTGCTGGAGCAGTAAAGCAACTGAATCAACATGCCTATAGACTCTCCCAAATAGTCTCAGTACTGGGCTGCAGCTGCCTTTGAGCTTTACTATATCTCGACTGGTCCTCAAATAATTAACCTCTTCTCTATCTCTTCCTAGTACTTAGATAGTATTTGCAATATAATTTTTCATTAAGATTCCTTAGAGCCCTGTATAAGCCAACGGGTGCTGTAGGTGCATTAACACATTATCGCTATTGTTGAAATGGTATGAGCACGCTGGAAAAGAGCTATATTTTTCACCTCCTTCTCCCAACGCTTGTTTGACTGCTGCAGTAGTCAGTAATGCTGAACTTGTCTGGATACCTCTGATGCCAGAGCAACATAGCCTCAGGTAGTATGTGATGAGCCCAGCTGTCTCCTTGTGCCTTTATTTCCCTCTTCGTTAGCAAGAAGGGAGCTGCGCATGTGATGGGGACTGTCCATTATCAACCAATGCAAGGTGGAGCTTCAGGGTCTCTGAACTCAGTTGCAGCAGGTACTGACCCCGTTTCTTTCTGGATGAAGATAGGTGATTTAAAGAGCTGCTTTCAGGACTGGCTCTGAGCAAGGCTCTCCATGTCCTAAGGCAGCAGGTTGCTGGGGACAGGTTGAAGCGCTCACACGGGCTCTGAGGGAGAGAGGTGCCCGGGTCTTGCAGCTGTGGCTGCGGCTCCATGCCTGGCCACCTTCAGCTTGAAGGAACTATTTGCAAGCAGATCCCTGTCTCTGAAGAAAGACAGTGGTGGTAGCTGGCTTTCCTGCCATGCAGGGCAGCACAGCGGTGGGGAGGAGGACTTGAAACTGGCTTCATCCCCTGAAATGTTCTCTCTCCAGCCAGCAACGCTGTACGGTGCATCAGTGGCCCAGAGGTAGGCACAAAGCAAAGGCAGGTGCTAGTGGTGGAGTCCCACTTGGGGGATGAAGCACTTTTACGGTTTTGATGACTCAAACCTGGTAGAGCTGCTTTTCTGTTGTGGCCAGACAAATTTGGCTTGCACAGTCAAGAAGCCTTTATCCTGTCCTGGCCAACTCTCCTTCCATCCATCTCTTCTTCCACAGCATAGAAGCCTATGGAGCACTTTTTCTCCATGTGTTTATGGCTTGCACCCCCACCAGTATTAATTATGTGTTACGGTAATTCAGAACACTGCACTGTAGATATTCTGTAATTTGGGGCTGTGATTTTATCTCATCTTTCAGGAGAGATATTCTAGCTCTTGCTTTCATACAAACCCAGCTTTGATTTCCCTCTCCATCAGTTCTCAGTGAGCTCTGCTGTGATGTTGTTTCCCACATCAGGTACCACACAAGGAATTAAATGATGGAAACATGTGTCTAAGTAATCCATTTTATCACCTGTAGATGAAAATGAAAAAACAATGTACATCTCTTTCTAATGCATCTTGCAATGGATTTGAGGATATAATCCTATAATCCTTCTTGGATGGCTCTGTGCTTTTAGTTTCTCTCAGGTGGTCTTTGGACTTGACTATGTACAATATGCAGCATGCATTAGGCTTAGGAGCATGCATTAGGAGTAGGTGGCAGGAAAGGAGTTGATTGAGTGGTCCACATTATCAGGCAGTTGGTGTTAGAGGAAGCCAGAGGGCTTGTTCATAGAATCATAGAATCTTCGTGGTTAGAAAGGACCTTTGAGATCATTGAGTCCAACCATACACACAAAAACCCCAAAACCCTACAATCTCTGCCACTAGAGCAAGCCCTGAAGTGCCAAATCTACATATTTCTTAAATACCTCTAGGGATGGTGACTGAACCACCTCCCTGGGCAGGCTGTTCCAGTGCCTGACCACTCTTTCAGTAAAGCAATTTTTCCTAATATCTAATCTAAACCTCCCCTGCCGCAACTTCAGACCATTTCCTCTGGTCCTGTCATTATTCACTTGGGAGAAGAGGCCAACACCCACCTCTCTACAACCTCCTTTCAGGTAGCTGTAGAGGGCAATGAGGTCTCCCCTCAGCCTCCTCTTCTCCAAACTCAACATGCCCAGTTCCCTCAGCCTCTCCTCATACGACGTGTTGTCCCATTTCAGGTGTGAAAGAGTAGTTTTTGATGGTCCTGCTTCAGGCTGGTTTCTGCAGCCTGCCTGTCGCAGGCTGTCCAGGCTGTGTCCCGCAGCCCGCTTGCTGCTGCACAGGCCACCGGCGGCTGCTGCCTCCCAGGCCAGAGCTGCAGCCGACTCTCTTGCCTGCAAGTTAATACTTTTGTCCTGACCTTAAGTTGCGAAGCAACAGCTACATCTTCGGAATGAATGTTAAATACCCTTGGGGATGTTTCTGGCATCTGGGCCAAACAATTACTGCGCTAATCTAAATTATACAAACTCTACTATTTCTCAAGGTCAGGCTGCAGAGATTTGCATATCTGGACAAAGAGTTCCACATACAGGGGATGAGAGAAAGAAAAGCATCAAACAAACAAGCCTAGCATCAGAAATGAGTAAACGCCAAATTGAGCAACACAAATACAGTTACACATAAGAAATGGTGTTAAAAATGAGACAACACTACGGAGGCTGCAGCGTGCTGCATTCAGAAGTTAGGAGATGCCAGAATTAAGGTCACTGGTATAAACTTCTCACCCCTATTGTGTGTGTGCATTATGATACAATCTTTAATTATCTATTCACATCCCATTTTTCCACAGAACCTCTGTCTCACTTGCTGCAGTGGATGAATGGTGTTCACTTAATGAGAAGCTATTCAATATTTTGGTTTACCCTTTCTGTGCAGCATGTGGCCCCAGGCCTTACTTACTGCACGCTATTGAAACCTTGATATGAAGATGAAATCATTCATTTCTTCATTGGCTTTTTTGTGACACTTATCACTGTACTTCCTAGGGGCTTTTCAAGCATTAATGTATTTATCTTCACAATAGCCTTCACAATAGAAGTATTATTGTCCATTATTGTCCACATTTTATACTGAGGCATGAAGAAATAAAAGTCAAAGGGTCCCTAATTTGAGATGTCTGAGGGTGTTATTATGAAAATTTATATTATTACCCATCTTTTAGCTGAGCGGTTAGCTAATTGGGAGAGGAGGGTCTAGTGTATTATTTTATTAGGAGGAGACAGAGACACTTATTTACTTGATGTAATCTTATATATTATTATACAGACAGCTCTATTTCCCTTGGAGAATTCAAACGGTCATAAAAGCAGTTTCTTTGATTGTTTTGAGTGATGGCTATAACTGTGTCATATATTTAGCTGTATTTTTAAAAATGGTTACTTTTTATACTGATCTTAAAGGAGTATGGAGCAGTCCTATCTAGGGAGTACTATGCACTAAAGACTTCTGCTATCCCTACGGATATTTTGTCAGCCCTTCCTCTTCTCCCCAGTGGTGATATAGTCAGGTCCAGCTCTCACTGATTTCAATATCAGCCGTAGGCACTTGTCGCTTGAACAAATCTAAGCTTAGGTAGGATATTGAGGCAATCACAAAGGAGGGGAAACAAAAAAAAGGCAAACAATTTATAACTGCCTGGGAATAGTTTGGTTTTAGAAATTCACTTCAAAAATCTCACAGACATATCCGAGCAGTGTTGGCTGAATTCAGTTCCTCCTGGCAGCAATGACCCCCATAACAAGAGGTAAATGTTTTCACATCTGCTGCGGTCTCTTGCATTTACAGCCTTCTTCCCACACGCCTCCCAGCTTGTGCAGCAGATGCAGAGTGCAGGAGAACTTCAGGGGTCTCTGTCACTATATATTCCCACCTCACAATCACAAGTTAGATCCTCTTTAAAGAAAAAGGGCCGTGCCCTCTGGGGCAAACAGTGTGTGATCACGTAACTATGTAAGGACTGTACCATGCATACACACATCACACAGATAACCTTAGCCTGATGTCTCCTGGTTCATGAGTCTTCACCATTGAAACCTCCAGACAGTTCCTTTGATGCAGGCCTTTTTGTCTGCATAATTCCTTTAGTTCTTACCAAAAGCTAGAAACCTCTAAATCAAAAGTCTGCCACATGATTCTGATGTGTCTTACCGCGGTACTGGAATTGTTAGCTCCCCTGCACAGATGTGTGCCATGTGAGCTAGCTGCTAACAGCAGTGTGTGTTTTTTCTTTCTGTGAGCTGCTTCAGAAGGAGGAGGAAAAAACATACTTTGCCTCTAGACATCATGTTAACAGCAGAGGGTGGTGATAATTGGAGTCATGGTGACCAGTCCAAACTCCAGAGCCAAATAGGCACCGACACTTTCTGACCATTCCCCCAAACTTGGCTTTTTCCTGCCTGTCACTTCCAAACCCTCTCTCCCCATATCCCTTTCTATCCCCATCCTGATTCTTCCTCATCCCTGGTTCTATGACTTATCTGATTACTGTTATCCAATTCCACTTTTCAGTCTTTAAATCTCTTGTTTCTAGTCTCCACATCCAGTGAATCCTAATCATCCACACCAAGTCTGCTATCCAAATCAAAGTCTCTCCATTTCTCCCTTTACTTTCTCCTCAAGTCAGGCCCTTTTCCGTAGCCAGCCAGTCGCAACCTCCTGTTCCCATCCCCACCAGCCTTTCTAACAACACCCCACCCTGTTGCCCTCATCCAAGTCTCTCCCATCCTCCCACTCCCTTTGTGTAGCCTATTCTGATTTTCCTGTCAAACCTTTCTCTCTCTGCTCTCATTCCCCTTCATGGCATGGCCCATGTGGACACCATGTGGGTTGGATGAATGGACAGTAAGGTGGATAGAAAACTGGTTGAAAGACAGAGCTCAGAGGGTCGTGAATAGGAGCACAGAGTCTAGCTGGAGGTCAGTGATGAGTAGAGTTCCCCAGGGGTCAGTGCTGGGCCCAGTCCTCTCCAATATATTCATCAACGACCTGGATGAGGGGATAGAGTGCACCCTCAGCAAGTTTGCTGATGACACAAAGCTGGGAGGGGTGGCTGACACCCCGGAAGGCTGTGCCGCCATCCAGAGAGACCTGGACAGGCTGGAGAGCTGGGCGGAGAGGAACCTCATGAAATTCAATAAGGGCAAGTGTAGGGTGCTGCACCTGGGGAGGAATAACCCCCTGCACCAGGACAGGTTGGGGGCTGACCTGCTGGAGAGCAGCTCTGAGGAAAGGGACCTGGGAGTCCTGGTGGACAACAGGATGACCATGAGCCAGCAATGTGTCCTTGTGGCCAAGAAGGCCAATGGCGTCCTGGGGTGCATCAAGACGAGTGTGGNAGTCTTCATTTAACTCTGTGGCTGCACACAGGTATGCTAAGTCTTCTGCTCGGCCTCTTAGAGGGGGCTGCTGGGGAGGAAAGAGGACAGGGCTTGGGCAGTTGTGTCCATGTTAGACTCAAACCCAGAGCTGGGACACCTCCTGCCCCCATCTTCCCTCAGCTCCAGGTGCCTTGCTCCATCTGCACGCCGGGTACTTGGAATCAGTCTTACAGAAAAGCTGGGTCTCCATCCCTCGGTTGCTGGGCTGGGGTGGCTCAGTCCCTCTTTGAGAGCAGCTCAGAGTCTGGCCAGCAGCAGCCATGGGGGTGAGAGGCAGAGGGGGGATGGAGGATGCCGTGTCTCTCTTCTGACTCTGGCAGTTCCATAGTCTGATGAGCTCTAGGAGCTGAGAGACACTCTGGCATGCTAAGTGATGCACAGTTTGTGAAGATACTTGTTTCTGAATCTTTAGCTAAATTATTGCAAATATGAAAATTATTGATTTTCAAAGGCACCTTAAACTCTTCCAGTTTGGGGCAAATATTCACAGGGAAGCAAAAGGCACATCTCTGACACAAAGTTACTCCCTTGCTAAACTGTACGTCTGTACTTCAAAGCACGAAGCATTTCTAGCAAAGCAAAGCAGCTTATTTTCTCTTTGGTCTTGCTCTCAGAAGTGTTTGAATGGTGTTAGTTGAAAATGTCAAAACCCTAAAACAGAAATATAGAACCGAACAGAAAAAAAACCAGCCTGAGGCAGACACCTGGCATGGGCTCTGTTCAACGCAAGCAGTTAAATTTGGAAAAGTTTGAAAATGAAATCAGTATTTTGTACACAGGCAGACTTGAACAGTAAGCACCAGCCCTGTGATTTCCATCTTTGTTCTAGATGGCACCTGCCACAGAACTGTGCCTTCTTGTGCTATGGGTTGTACGAGTTCCTCTAGCAAAATAAACCCCCAAAAGGCTCTCTTATCATCGTGCAAAGTTTGTTGCGTTTGTTTCTTTTGCATTTACAAAACTACACCTAAGGACTGAGAAGGGCGAAAATCACCAGCATTTCCCATATAGAGTTCTCTCGCTCTGTCGCTCTGTGGTTGGGAGGGGTCTGGAAGGAAGAACAGCCTCTGCCCCCTCACCTGCTGAATTTCATATTGACAGTGGTGAGGCTTTTCCCAGCTCTACAGAACTGTGCTCCAGCATCCTGGCTCCATTTTTAGCCTTCACTCATACAGTGGATCCAACTTGACACAACTGTGTTAATTTGTAGGAAAAATGCCTAGACCATACTGATAATGCTCAGAGTCTCAGCAGAGTTATTAGACAGCCACTTCTGTGTAATCATTTCTCAACCTCATTTTCATATTCATTTTTAATTCATTTAATACTCTTGCTTTTCCTTTACATAGCACTTGTAAATACAAGCAACTTTGAACACTCAAAAGATCTGAAAAATGAAGTTTTCATTCCCCGTACAGAGCTGGTCAATAAATTTCCACAGTGTGTCCCAACGGAAATATACACAGTTATGATGTTTCTTCTGTAAAGAACGCTTCAGTGAGTATTGCTGAAGGCACTACCTGTCAGGACAATATTATCAATCAAATGCAATTATTTACTCTATTAATTACCGGTATTCTTGGTTTATAAGACGCAGATTGCTACTGGAAATGTGGAAAAGTAGCAAGAGTCTTGAAAGATAGTAGTTAAACTACAGATTCCCTTGGGGATGGGATAACCATGTCTGTAAAGTAATACAGAACCATACTGGCATACAGGCTTGATGGGCCTCCAGGTTGTATAAGAAAATTAAATGAAAATATTAATAAGTTTTATGGGGAAATTATAGATTTTTATAACATTCAAGTCAGAATAAGAACATGAACTCAGTTTTCCTGATTGATCTAGTTCTAAAGATAACACATTGCAGTAGAAATGCTTGTGCAGAATCATACTCATAAAAAGAGAAATACAGAGATCAGATATGTGATTGGTAATTGACTTTATGTCATGGAAAACAGTGAAGGCTTTTGGTGTTATTTTCAGGGAAGTAGAATGTTGTCATTAGTGCCCATTAGGTAGCTCTTCCACAATGCTCACCTGAGCCATGATTAAAAAAATTTCTGTTCTGGTCAGCGTTTTTTTGAAGCCCAGATCAGAGGAATCTGTCTTTTGTGAATATCTGTGACTTGCGGTGGAAAGACTATGAGATGGAGCTCTCAGATCCCCTCAGCATGTGCAAGGTCTAGCAGGGGCTTTGCCAAAGTCCATTAGCAAATGTTATTTTATTAATAACTCAGCTTTTGAATTTTTGCCTGTGCAATTGCTTTTAGGCCAGATCGGAACGTTTGGCCAACCTCTGCTGTCAGGCGTGCTGATGCAGACCAATAGCCCAGTAGTCTTTAATTCCTTAAATAGTATATTGCTGTAATAATAACCTGTAGTGTGGCTCTAAATTGCTTTCCTGCGTTATACCTCTCCACCTCTGATTACAGAATCTTTTAAACTGCGGTAATACTTATTATAATCTGGTTTGCTCATATTTCTTTCATACTTGCACACTCTGCAGCCATGCTTTGCACATGCAAACCGGATAAACCTCAATAGAAATGTACTGACTCTGAGGAGACATTAAAGGAATAGTCTCTGTTTTCTTTTTTAAAAAATATGGCAGCAGGAATATTGTTCTCTAGATTCTAAGTGGGTTTACGTGTTTAACAGCAGAAATGCCTAGCCAATAGTCATCACATGGTAGGTAGCACTGCTACAGACCAGCGTGCTCCTAAATATATTTTGTAGTGCATTTCTCATACCTAAACTGCTATGTTTAAGTGTGCAGTTTTAATCTTTTCATTATTTTGGTAAATGTAAATTGCTCAGGACCCTCTGATGTGTAATTATATGTTCGAATGAGCACAGCAACTTCACAAGCAGACATTTGTTCTGTAGACATGCTAGAAGAATTATAATTGATGCCTTCTTTATCACTGAATGAAAAAAGATAAAAGTGCTGCTCTAAACTGAAAGTTGAAATAAATTATGTAAAATACATAATTCGCATAATGACTGTCCCTTTATAAATGCTCATATTAAGTAACTGTATCATTTGGGATAATTCCTCCTTGAGGAATGCTGTGAAAGAACAGCTCATTCATTATCCTGACTTGGAGAATTGCTCTAAAACAGCTCCTCTGATGAGAAAATTGATTTAGCATTTCTTTAAACAATTGAAAATATGCTTGAATTCTATATTTTCCTGTCCAGAAAGTTTCAGTAACTGTCTGCATTATATGGCTTTTACTGGTTAAACTGAGACTCCCTCCAAAACACATGCATCTCCTTCTCCTCTGCATGCAGATACACATGCAGAAACTTGCTTTAAAACCCAACCTGGTCTATTAATCACACTGAGAGAGTAATCACTCGGCAGCTGTAATGTAGCTCCCTTGATTCATTGATGCCAGTAATTAAAAGTTTTGGAGTCATACTAGGAAGTTTGGAAGACATGCATTTATCTACCAGCAGCTTACTGCATCTGCTTACTGCCCTCGTAACAGCATCTCTGAGAGCAGGCACCATGTCATTTCCCAAAACTTTTGTCAGGAAAGTTCTTAAAATTAAAAGCATTAACTACAGAATTAAGCCTACCACTTGTAGATGTTAAGGAGAAAGTTACAGAAGAAAATACAGTAAGGGGAAAAGCACGTAACTACTATTGTTAGTGGCAAAGATTACGGAGATGAAAGAGCTCCAAATTTCTGAAACAACAGAGAGTGGGAGAGACCATCTTCTGCTCCAAAAAGAGGGGATCGTGGGGCACAACAACTGACCCCAAAGAAAATTCTTTGTGGAAGGAAATTAGCAAAATGTCTTCCAAAAGTAGCATTGTCAGTGAGGGGGAAAAGAGATTTTTTGCAGATCAAAAGTAAAGACTGATGAGAAGGTTGTGGAGGGCATCCTTCAGAAGGGTCTGTTAGCTTGGATAAGATTCTGCCAAGTGCTGCATATATGGTTTCTTATCTACACTGAATTTCCAGACCTTTTCAGGTTGTCCACCCTGTCTCATCTGTCGTTTTTTAAAAATTGTAATTCAGCCTTTCCTTGTGATCAGCAGAGTTGCCATATTTAGATTCAGACCTCACTAGGAGAACACTTTAATTCATTCAAGGCACACCACCAGCCTCTGATTTTGTCTTTGAGATTCAAAAAGACACCTTAACAACATTCTCTCTGCTCCCAAGGATTTTGATGGGAACAGTTTTGAAATTCAAACCAAACTGTTGTTTGTCAAGACCAGGGTGAGCTTGTGCAATTAGAACTTGGTTCACTGTGTTTTTGACAAGTTCTCCCAGGAGGTTTCTAAACATTGAAAACCTTTTAGGATGAAGTTCATGTTTTCTGCATACGCTTGGCAAAGGCAGATATATTGCTTTGGTATAAAAAGCTGAAATTGCATTTTTCCTCACACTCGTGAAGTGAGCTTTTGCATTGGGGTCAGAGAGGAAGCTGTAGAGAAGAGTTATCTTCCCTAATTTTTATTCACATTGGAGGCTATATTTTTGGGTTTATGATTTTGTTCATTCTTTAAGGCATGTGATTTATGTATGCATAACATACAGAGAGTACTGGCAGCATTTCCCCAAGGAATAAGGAAATGAATGGATTTTTGGAGAAGGGAGGGCAGATGGGAAGGGGGGATCTTAAGTAAATAATTTCTGCAACTATTAAGTGACATACACACTCTGTAATAAGAGGATATTTCATGTCACTGAACTGCTGTGAATGACTAATGTAATGCTATAGTCTATATGGAAGATAACAGTATAATAATCCAAGCAGCACACAAATTCTATATAGCCTCTTACTGAAAATAATAAAACTAGTAGATGTGTATTTACGTAGGGAGACTATTGTTTTGTTCTTTTTCTCAAAGTCTCTTTAGTCAAATGATGTGGAATACAATGAAATAAGGGTATCTTACGACAAAGATCTTACAGTGGTTCTTAGCAACTGTACTTTCCTATAATTTTGCATCTGTGTGATGAGCATGTTTGATGTCTGATTCAGTAAATTGTTTTGTAATTAAAAAATGTCTTTTAGAAATTGGGAAAGTATTTAATATAATAGGATAATACAGTTAGAATTTAGTACACTTATAAAAACACACTGCACATCACTTTGAGGAGATGATCCAGTGCTGAGTTCTGTGGTCACCAGGAATCACCTGAGATGGGACTGCTACTAGTGTGAGAACCTCTCATTTTATCTTTCTCAGTCTCTTGTGTTAAACTGGGAGGCACCTTTGCATTCATATCCCTTTTTCCTTGTCTAGGTGGTTGGTAAGTACCCAGTTGCTGCTCAGCGTCTCAGTCTCTGAGGGGACACTGTAAAGCAGAAAACCCTCTGGCCACTGTAAGCTGCTGAGGACTCTGAGCTGACCAGTTTAGTTCTGTGGTCAAACATAGTTTCCTGGGTCTGTGGTTACTGAATTTGGCAGCCTGTATCTCACGCACAAGTCCATTTTTATCATAAGGATGGACCATTCTGTTCAAATTCTGTTGAACGGTGGTTTGCATTGAGTTTTAATTTCAGGTGGCGAAGGGAGATGCTCCCACTTGATGTGGATGCACCTCACCAGAGCAGCTCAGTTAGCGTTCTGCTGTTTCGCTTCCTGACCTAGTGAGAGAGTCAAAAGAAATTGTCCCACACGGTTATTAAAATTATTGTGATTCATGGAAAAAAGTAGGTAGATTGTGGCAAACACTGAAAAGGTATTCAGAGGTCAGCAGGCCAGCTGTTGTTGCCAGTTAAGGCTTATGTATTCTGAAGAACTTCAGTGTGAGCATGGACATCTGCTTTATAGCATGCACTGACAAGCTGCGAGTGGCTCATCAGGCTTCTGGAGTGGGACTTGGCTGAAACACCCCCAGTGTGATTCAGCAGGAAGCTCGGGCCCCTTAAATGTAGGTGGCTACAGGGGAGCTAGCGGTATGCTAGCTCCCATCCTGGTGAATGGCAATCTAATTCACACAATGAATATTAGAGACTAATGTGGTAGTATGTATAATGCAAATAAATGAACAAAATAAACACCCATATAACGTACATCCATTTTCACTTGTATTCTAGATTGTTGGTGAAATTTTGAAAACACATCCCAGAGATATTTATAGGCAAGCAAAGCTGATTTTATTTTTACATACACTCCTCCTAAGCTTCCTGTGTTTCCTTACATCCTTTTTTTGCTACCCAGATGTGTTTACATAATGGCTATGCAAATCTAATGTATGCATTTCATACTGCCACCCCAACTGATACCGAACAAGCTGCTGTTACTTCTGGAACAGATGTGCCTAATGGCTACACCGCAGCTTTTGAAGATAAAACTGGAGATAGAGGGTGAGTGTGGAGAAGGAGTTCAGTAACAGGATATAGTGCCTTCAGGAAATGAAGGCAACTCATTCCCAAGTACAGTATGCTGCCGCTGCTAATCCAATTAGCAGGCTAAAACTCATGACACAGAAAATTATTTTAACTTCAACTGAAAAACAAGAGAGGGAGCTGGGAAGACCAAATATATTCCATATTACTGTTGTCCCTGAAACAAAAACTTAAGTACAGATAGCCACATTTTGCAAAGTCGTCTTCTTTCAATATTTGCAGTTTCCTTTTTTCTTTCCTTATACATTAAAACTGGTATATTATTTATCACAAGTTTTGACAAGGAAAATACTTTTGGAAAAGAGTTATTACTGATTATTTTAAAGGAAAAGGAATTTGCACAGGCTTGTTTGCAAACCCTACATTTAAATTTCTGAGACAAATTTCTCCCTGCGTTCCCATACGAATCTGCTGTTTTTACTTCCTGTCATCTTCTTAAGCTCTATTAATTTTCTCAGTATCACTCAAATGCAGCATATAATCCTGTTTTTTCTTCAATAGAAAATTACTGTCACTGTTTCACTACCTTAATCACAGCAAGTTGAACCCTGCCCGAGCACATGTGTAATTTACAGTTGCAGCTAAACCAAAACAAATCAGTTGAAAGATGCAAACGGAGACCGTTAGTCCAAACCTGCTGCCTCAGACTTGATGCTGGGCCATGCTTAATACCAAAGGGCAAGTTCATAGTTTTCTTTGTAACTGGCCCCAGATTTTCTCAGAACTCTTCAGAGCATGTATGAGCTGAAGGAATTTTCATCACAGAAGAAGAGCTTGCCATTTCTAATGTCAAGGCAGATACACTTCATTTTTGTCACACCATCATTATTGTGTTGCAAAGCTCATAGTGAGGAAAATATCTGTTCAGGTATTTTACTGCAAATCTATCTTCTTGGGTTTAGGCAACACTAAAAAAATACCATTCGGATATTTTTGGAAGAAGAAAATTCATATATATGTGTATTTGGAAAGAGAAAGGGACAATGTGCTTTTTAATGCAACTGAAATTATCTGGAGATAGCTGTCTTAAAGCAAAATTACTTCAGAACTATAAGCAGAGCTTTCTGTTCTCAAATAGGGACAAATGGCATTATCAGTCTTCGCAAATCCTGAAATGCTCTGGATTTCCTATTACTGTTCAGATGCAATGTGAGTATATGCATTAGCGTGTATGTACTTGTATTGTTGAAGATGATTACATAGCAATGTATTTAAAATTTATTTTTATTCTCCACATCATAGTCAGATATTTGGTCTTCTAGGGTGCCAGAAAGATTGACTGCTCTGTCGTAAGTGATTGCCCTTGACAGCAAGCTGTACTCTCAGGAAATCTGTAAATATATGTCTTGCATGTTATTAGTGAATGTTCATTTTAACCTATTCACCATAGAAATAGCTTTCATAAAGCATGTCGCTGAGGTAGTTAGAAAAGCCATAACAACTGACTTGCTGGTGGTTTAGGGAAGTTTCATGTAGGGAAAAAGACACAGTTCCTTTGCAGGAGCCTATTTCTTTGTCTCTTACAGGTACACATTATCGTAACATTACCACTTTATTTAGCAGCTTCTCAGACTCAAGAATTTACTGGAGAGGCTCACACCAGTGTTTCTCACCCAGAAAAAATACCCGATAGCTATTTAGCTCAACCAAGGTCAGAGACAAGTGAGGCAGTAAAGCAAGAGTGAAGGCTTACAAAAATTGGAGAAACTCAGAGACAAAACAGAAGAACGTTTACTTTTGAGCAGCTTTTTTAAATCAGCATTTTCAGCAGTCGTGAATAGAAAATCAACTGGCAAGAGTGAGTTACAAAGAAGAGGAACCTCACAGTGTCGCTGAGATATGCGAAACCTCACATTTGCCTGATGAAAAAATGGTGGACTTGCTCCCAGGACGTCCTGGGCATCCACAGAGTTTTGTGCTTGGTGATGTCTGCTGCACCTCTGGCATGGATAAAGTTATTTCATCTTGCTGCTCTTTGAGTCTCATGAGTAGCTAAAACTTAAAGCGTAGCTGTAAGAAAGAACAGTCCTTGCCCTCAGCGGGAAATGGTGATTACTGTTGTTCCTGGTCACCATACGTCTTAAGATGAGAGACCTTCTAGTGTCCATACTTCCTTGTGCACTGGCTTTTTTTCAAACACCTTTTTTTTCTAATGTAACAGAAAGAATGGATAAACATTAATTCTTCACACTACTTGCCATATTTGTCCTACCAAGGAACTAGCAATGGTTACTAAGGGACTGGGGCAATATTGTGCTTGGCGATGCTCAAGGACAGCCAAAATACAACTCCGATCTGTGCTAGAGCATTCTGTTGCTGAAGAAAAGCCACGAGTTATGGCTGGTTAGACAGGCAGGTATAAGCAATAGTGACTTCATTGGTCAGGATGACAGGCAATCCAGGATACCTAATGCATGACATTGTCATGTTTCCTCATAGTAAAGAATTGTAAAGGAGAATGAGAAAGGAGAAAGCTCTGCAGCTGATAGGGAACTGCACAGGGCAAAGTTTCTGTAAATAGAGAAAAGATTCTTAGCCTGAATTTATATACTGGTAGAAAGAGCAGCTGTCATATAGACAGTCTGTACCTAGGGTAATGAAAGATCTGAAGGGATTTGAATATGAAAGGAAGTGCCCTATATTTTATTTGATCAAAGAAAAGAGTGACATGGTCAAAGAAACAGAGTAGGAGAATGGTCTTTGCAGCAGCATTTCTGTATCGATGGAGAACAACTGCACTTGTGAAGGCCAGAGGGAAAGATGCCGATGTAACTGAACAGCAGACGGTAAGAGCCTCAATAAAAATTTTAGCTGTGGGGTTTGACAGGAATTGTCATATTTGTGATATGTTATGCAGAACAGGTCTGCAGTATCAAGACACTGCCAGGTTGTGAGGAGTGAATAGAGGATGATACCCAAGGTATAGTCACAGGGGAGAGACAGGGAGTGCTGTCTATCACAAATCAGGCATCTGCCAGTGAGTATAGATACTGGTATAGGTCTTTCAGTGAAATGCAAGCATTTCTTATTTCAGGTGGTCTGAAATTTTGAGATTACATTGAGCTTGCTGTGGAAAAGCTAAATACCAATTTGGACATTTCAGTAACAAGGGTCACTGTTTTGAGCACATGTGCCAACACCCCTTTGTCTAGGCTCAAAAGGCTTTAATGTGTGAATTCAAAGTGCAGAGACCCAGGGCTTGTTTGGGACTGGAGTGGCCTGGGAATTGTTGCATTTAAATAAGCCTAAATGGATAATACACTAAATGATTCTGTAATAATTTTTAATGGAAGAGGTCATTCAAGGTCAAGCACACACATAAAAAGAGGCCTTAATGCTGCTTTAACTCTCAAGGAGGGAGTTATTACTGTCTTATCATTTTCTCAAATATGAGCAAGACTTGCAGTGGTAGTTCTAGAGGAAGGCTAGGAGCTTCAAGAAGCTAAGCAAAGACTGAGAAGGAGAAAAGCACAAAGATGATGGAGAATGACAGCAAGGTTGTGGGTATGCCCATGTCTTACATTGCCATATAGTGCAGGGATGGTCCTTCTGTACCTGTTTCTGGTCCTGGAAGCTGACGTCAGTCTTCTGTCTCAGCAGCTTGGAGCTCAACTGAAGCAGTTACCCCACCGTTAAAGTGGATTTTCCATATTTTGAATTCTTTAAATCAAGACTAAGAGATAAAAGGTCTAGCTGTGTCTGCAATTAGGGACTTTGTGCCACAGTTCCTGATGTGTTTGTTTGATTGTTATTGCCAATAACAATCCAAGCAGGTGAAACCAAAACAGATGAGCAGATTAAATAACACTTTCTGGATTTGAAAACTACGGGTAGATTAGCACTGACAGTACCAACATGAAGCTGGAGGTCGTCTGAAAAATAATGTGTCATCTTTCACTGTGGGAGCTAAGTAGCCCCACTGAAGCCATACAAGTATACAGGTGGTAATGTTAAGAGTAGATGTATATTTTTGTTTTAGTGAGGGCTGACAACTGCAGTGCCTGTCAAGCTTCCTTCCTTTTTACATAAGGTATGGGCAAAGAACGTGAAGCCAGAAACTGAGCGGTAGATTTGATCTCACAGGCATGAAAGTGAATTCTAGTCATGGCTGCTGACTTCCCTTCTTATGTATGTTTGAATGAAATATTAAAATGATGTTTGTACTTTAGCAGCTCTCAGCTGCAGAGATCTCTGCTGTAGAGATCACTGCAAGTTGCAGCACTGCAGTGAAGTTAGAGATAACCACAGAGGAAGTCAGGATAACCACACAGAGCCTTTGTCTCTGAATTCCAGCTGTTCATTTCCTACTTCAAACACTTGCAAAAATCTATAGCTATTGCCTCTCATTAAATTTCCTCTAGCTGTCTACCTCTCTGCCATGTTCTGAGAGTAGAAACAAAGCTATCTAAGAGATGTAAAGATACCTGAAAATGCAGAGTCTTCTACCTCATAAGTTAAAAGGATTTTAATAAATTAAATAAAATTTGCTATAGGCAGTTTCTGGAACAAGCACACATATACACATTCATGTATGCATTTTCTCAGTTCCTTCCCTCTGTTTTTGTTTATTTGTTATTCTGAGGGGTTTAAAGTACAAATGTGTTCCTAGCATTAAGTACAGCATATATCATCACTACTTAAAGCAGAAATATTCAGTGTGCGTTTTTCCTCTTTCATGATTATATCTGAGCAGTGTTTATATTATTTTTAGTGTTATTTTCCATTTATTGTGTACTGAAGACCCTATGAGCTACATTCAGACAGGAGGAGAGATGAAAGCGTGGCACATTTGTGTACCATTGGTTGTTACCAGCTTCAAATCCCAGTCCCATCTTCTCTGTGGCAGTTTTGCCTGGGTGGAAAGCGTCTGGTGGCTGAGGGACATGGGGTCGTGTGTGTGAAGCGTGGGATGGGGTCTGCTGAGAGCTAGCATCACCCTCCCAGACACCTTATGAACCTTGCTGAATCCTGACAGCACCTGGTCCTGGTTTTACGGGGTCGGGAGGCACAGCCCAGAGCCTGCAATAAAAAACACCAAGCGGCAAGGAGCAATCCTGCAGCCAGCCAGGGTGCTGGGTGTTGCCAACGTGCCCCTGGGCTGCCTTGCCAGCAGCTGGCCAGGAGCCCCACAGCAGCTGGGGGTTGTGGCTCTGGGACAGGACAAGGCTTCCCCAGGCAGCACCTTCTCTTTTCCTCAGGTGATGGCAGAGAAGAACTGTATCATACCAGAAAGTGTGACTTTGATGCTCAGTTACAATTACTAAAAATATCTTTACTGAAAGAGATACCAAGTCAGTGCCACCAGTTCTATTGTAGGGTCTTGTGGATATCAGGAAGTGGTCCTGGATATCAGGAAGAAATTCTTTACTGTGAGGGTGGTGAGACACTGGAACAGGTTGCCCAGGGAAGCTGTGGATGCCCCATCCCTGGAAGTGTTCAAGGCCAGGCTGGATGGGGCTTTGAGCAGCCTGGTCTAGTGGGAGGTGTCCCTGCCCAGGGCACGGGGATGGAACTAGATGATTTTTAAGGTCCCTTCCAACCTGAACCATTCTGTGATTCTGTCTTAAACCAATACCTGGCATTGCAGCAGAGAGCGCGTGCATTTGTTTGACTTGGAGACTTAGAAGCAAAGGGAAGAAAATTGCAGCATCCAGTTTTGTCTGTGCTTCTGGGTTTAATGAGGTAGCTGATGGCAATCAGAGGTGCTCCCTTTGCCCATTGCAACACTAGGATGAACCCCTCAGCGATCTTAAATTCATCCTCTGGCTGCCCTTTCCTCAGGCTAGAGTGAAATGAGGCAATAACCTCATTTGATTTGCACATCCCACAAAACTTGCCAGCGAGGTTAGAGACCTCTGTGCAGCTGATTTAGGCCTGATGGTTCTTGGTCGGTTTCTTCTTCGTAAGCTGCATGGAGGTATGCTGCAGAGCCTCCAGCTTGGAAACCACTGAAGGAGATGAATATTGGAAATTTGGTGCTGATGGATCTAAAGAAGAAACAATCTGTTCATTCAGTATGAGAGATACAAATATGAGCTAACAGTATGGCTGTATGGCTTTATTTTTGAAACTGAGCAAGTAGAGTTATATTGTAAATATGGTATTTTGGGACCAGTTCCTAATGAGATCGCAGACATGGCAGAGTACAGGCACTGCAGCAATAAGGACTAAAGTTAATCAAGTGAACTTCACATAATTATGAGCCGAGAACTTAAAGAACATAGCGTGTGTCACTCATCTCCCAGAGGTGAGCACAGACCATGGAGAGAAAATAGTGCGTATGACAGCATGATGCAGACCTAAGCTGTGATCCAAAGGAGGAAGCAGTTGGTTTTATGGCTTGTACATTTGCGCTATTAGTGTACCTATTAAAAAATGATGTAGATTATTCCTACTGGGCATCTTGAATTTCTTGGAAAAATGGTTTTCTGTATATTGCTAAAATTAAGTTGTCTTTTGTTTGTCAGTAAGGAAAAAAAATTATAACAGTCAAAAAATTTTTGGACAACACTTTCTTAGAATCTAGACAGCAAAATGGCCGATTTGTTAGGTTTGGATTTGACAATCTGATACTGGCATTAGCCTGAAAAGTTAACAGTTATCTGCTCTTCTCCAGCACAATACTAATAGAGCTGTGTGCACAGGAGATAATGTCACTACCTGGACAGAACACGCTCACTCTTAACAAAAGCTGTGAGCCAAATGAAGCCCTGAAGGCTACTTAATTGCCTAAATTAAAGCTTCATTTTCCAAAGTGCTGTGGCTGTAGTGACTTTCATGGAAGTCAGTGGGTTTAACTCATTATTTTAGTTTCCTTTTTTAAAATATTGCTTTCAAATGCATTTTATTGGTTTTTTGTTTTATTTTGCTGTTGTTGTTTTATTTTGTTTCTTTACTTCCAGTGGGATTGTCCTTAAGTAACAGATTTTATAATCAAGCTGGTAGAAGTGTTACACTCAAAACATTATTTATGGGCAAGGGAGAAACACCTATAGATAAAGCCAAGAATTTATTGTTAGTATCATTTAAATTTTAACAGTTTAATTGAAGAATCATTATCAGTTGAGTTCTAATTATTACAGAAAATAATACTTCTATGCAGAAAACGTTTCAGTAATAATAATAATGTCCAAATTGTTATACAGACACTTCTAGTTTCTCAGATTTTCCTGGTGTTTTGGTCACCATCCCCCTGTTCCTGAGGGTCCTGAAATGGGCAGTTTCAGTCTGGTGGGGGTTGGTGGGGGCATTATGGTGTGTCATTGGCATCTGGCATCCTTTGCTGGGAGGGATATGATGTTCATCTTGATGGTTTCTTTTTCCTCACTCTAGGATCTACTTGAGGTCATTTTGCTAAAACACTTTTAGACCTTGCTTTTTCTTCACTGATCTGAAGCTCCAGATTATGGCCAAGTTCATTATACACAGCACCTTTCACATATGATAGACACTTCTTTGTTCTTGTTAAGCAGTTTGGTCCAGCCCCAGGTTGTATCTCTTTAGTGACCACTGGTGAGTTGTTTACAGCTGTGGGGTCTCCAGTGCCAGCCTGTGCCCATCTCTTATCATCCCCTGTCTGCCCTCCCCTGTGCTGTATCCCATGTCTCCGTTTCCCCGTGCCGCTGCTGTCCTACCAGGCTGGTATTTCAGTATACTACATAGTAGTGTGAGAGCTGTAAAACCGTGGTGGTGCCATTCAAAGGAAAACAAAAATAAAACAAATTAGCTGCAACCACCTGTTCAATTAGAAAAGTTGCTGTTGTGGCTGAACCTGGTAAAGCAAGGCTGTGGGCAGGTCATGAACAATTCAGACAGCACAAGCCTGACAAGCCCTCATCCTGAGACCTTGCAAACTCAGTACAAAGCCTGGGACCTATTACTAGCAATGGCAATACCATACTATGGGGCTACAGGGTAACACAGGTCATGATACAATTCAGACATGCTTCACAGTATGGGGAATACGTGTAGAAAATGTGAAATAATGTACACATGAAAGGTAGCTGTAGTTAGGAGTGTCAAATATTATTTTTCTAATGGGCTCTCCACTCACCTGACTGTTATACAAACAGTAGCACACTGTTGGGGTTGGATCTCTCTGTTTTGCTTTTGTTTTAGGAAACATTTTCCAGTCTCAGTAGTCATTTGCTGAGACAAATCATACAGTAAACGGCACATCTGACAGAACTGGTGTTCCAGTTACTCATTATTAGCTAATATTCATACAGATCAGTAAAAATGCTGAACTTTTTTATAAAACTCAGATGCAAAGACACAGTCCAATACAAAATTCTGTGCAAATTGTCTGTAAATCAGCAAAAGGCACTGTCAGAGCATTGGGGCAAGGCAAGAGCAGGAGGCCAGATTTATGGTCCCACGTTTACTCATTTCTAATGCAGAGTCCACAGCTCTCTGTTCGTTTATCTTCAGTAATACGTAATGTATTTCTTCCTGTTTATTCCTGGGTGAGAGTATGTATGAATTAACATGAGACACAGCTCCAGAGATGCATATTAGATACTGCGAACTGAGAGCATACAATCATAAAATTTTTATCTTTGGGCATTTTTTGAATGTCTACTGACTGCAAGGGGATGGTTTCAGATGCAGCGTACGGATTGTGTAGCTGGGCAGCTATTACCCTACCTGTGACCAGGAGTGCATGCATTGCATTAGTGATAAGGGAAAAGGAGAGCATCCTTATTTCTCTTATCTTCTGCATCTGTAATTTGGCACTTTCTGTATCACTCTGGACATTGAGAACCAGGTATAGAGGACCAGGTTTTCTCTTTGCTTGTACTCCTGTTAATCCATTTAACTCAGTATCATGATACATTAGCACAAATCAGCTCATGTTTGGGCCATGCTATTCCCTGCTGATAAACTCTACCATTTCCCTTCCACTGTAGAAAATGTTGGAGCTGCTTAGCAATTCTTGGAAGTTAAGCTGTATGGAGTGAATTATCTTTCAGAAATGATTCTTAGTTTTGAATATTTTTTTTTCATTACCCTGGTAGAAAACTTTCCAGCCTTATAAAACTGAAAAGAATTGGAATTGGTTCTCCTGGGGAGGTGGTTGTGCTGGAGTGGTTTTCATGTGAAGGAAGCACAAGTCACAGAGCTCCTCACATTTCAGATTCCTTTATCTAACTTAGCAATTCAAGTGCTTGGTGCAGTAGCTGGTGGGATACAAATCCAGGTGCATGCATGGGAACAGGGCCAGTATGTTTTTAGCAGCAGATCACCAACAGCCTGCAGTGCACGGAGTAACCACTCAGGCAGTAATTGTACTCATTCTACCACTGCTGCTAGACTTTCAGTTTTGGCTGTAATGAGCCATGCTATTATACCCATTTTCAAGTGACCAATGGTGGGTGCAGATAACCAAGCAAAAAAATTCCTTTAAATGCTGCTCCTCCTCAGCTGGGTTGCCACGTGCTACCAAAATATGCATAATAATAGGTAAGAGCTTCTACATTTCAGCATTACCTTGTCAACTGAAATTCAGCAGAGCAGAAAACTGTGTTTGGATTGATTCAAAAAGATTATGCTGAAGGGCCTGCACTTGCATGGAGTGTTTATTTAGATGTATTAAGGCCAAATACTGAAAACAGCTTATAAATTGAACAAGTAGAATACAAATACATGAAAGGTTTCAAGCAGTCAGGCCTCCTTTGCCAATTTGTTGCCTGTAAACTGTTTGCCAAATTAGGAACAGGAGTTGTAACCAATATTGTAAGATTGCTATGTAGGTATTTGTATGCTTACACTATTTTGTACTATCAGCTGGTACAGTGGGTTCAATATTGTCATTCTTAAGCGTACTTTTAAACACGTAATTACATGGACCTGAAGTAAAAATCATATTGTAATATCTAATATAAACAAGGTATTCTATTTCAAGTGGCTCAGTCAAACTTAAAGTAAGAAAATCCATTAATGGGAGGCTTAAAAATAGAATCTTTCCCTTTTATTAATTTAAGCCATTTTAGAGGGCAAAAATATACTGAGAAAGCTTTTATTTAGGCTTTTACTTTTCTTTCTTTAACAGGACTGGGAGTTTCCACATTTTATGGGTGATGTTGAAGTGAATCTTCCAGGCTTGCCATCTGCTCACATGCAGTTCAAAGTACCCTATTTCCAAAAGATCTTCAAAGAGGAATATCACATACATATAACAGGTATGTAATCTTACAGATGGTGACACAGTCATACAGTTCACTGGTTCTATGTAACAGATGTATGCTAACATGTTCTTAACCACATACTTTTGGTGATCCGTGTCCCCCAGATTGCTGTTTTTCTATCTGTTTATTTGTGTATATCTGTATCATCGATATGTAGACATCTTGGGGAAATTAAAAACCTGTATCTTATGAATCAGCAAGCCCTACTGTTTTTTATGGATTTCAGCAACTTCTTGTGGCACTAAGTAATACCTTTTGTAGCTTCAGAGATCTTTTATCTAAAATTACTCTCCAGGGGAATTAGTAGCTTATTTCATTTTCTAATCTCTTACGTGTTCAGATGCCTTTGCTATGATTTATGCTAATATCTTTTCATAATTTCAGTCATACTCATCTGGCAAAGGCCACTCATACCTGTACTTCCATCAGCCATCTAACCAGAAGCAGACAGCTAAGTAACCTCAAATAAAATAGAATTGCAGTTATTTAAATGGATGCTACATATAGATAAAAAGTACCTGATCCTTGCATACTGTGAGACATTTTTTTAATAACAGTAGGGAATGAAAAAGAGAAGAAGGTTAAATAGGGATAAATATTTTGCTTTTACCTTCAGGCTATGCACAAGAAGCATAACTCGTCTGTATTGGGAAGAGGCAGATAATAATGGATAGCAAAAGAATGCTGGTGTGAATTGATAGGGGTCTTTAACTGCTAATATAAACAATCACAGCACATGATACTGTACAGGAGTAAGATAGATGAGAGCATCCAATGACACAGCCATATGAAAATCCTGCAGAGCAGGGACAAAGGGAGCATTCAGAGATGATACAAATGTAAGGGCAAGAGCTAGCAGGTGAGTCACAAGCTCGCCAGGCAGCAAAAGCCAAGGGAAGAAAATGTGCTAAGGAGGAAAAAGTGAACCCAGGACTCAGTCAAGATAGGCTGAATGAGGCCTCAGAAAACGCATTTTCAGCAGAGAACACAGAAATCTGAGTGATCGGATTAAAAACCAGAAAAGAAGAGAAAATGAGTGCAAAAGTTACCTACTTGCTATTGAATGAGGGAAGGCAAATGGGCCAGTAGGAAGTACAGATGGAAGGATGGTAAGTTTTTCAAAATTGGATGTAGATGCCCTGCTGGAATACTGAGAGAGAACAGACAGCCAACAAGAAGAAAGAAGGGCTGAGACACGTCTGAGTGAGACCATTTGAGCCACTGGTGGTTTATGGAACAGAATGAAGTAAATGAAGTCAGTGACTAGAAGCTGTATGGTGGGAGAAGATGGGATGTGTACATGATGAACACATTTTTCTCCCCCAAGTGAGAAAAAGGGAGAGGAAAAAAGAGTATAAATGTCAAATATTTGATGTGAATAATAAGATAGCGTTCAGGGATAGTGAAAAAGGGGTTTTTTCCTGCTTTTCAAGGCTGGAGCATGAATTTGGAGGGGCTGAGTCCCACAAGGTTCCCAGATGCCATGTGGTTATTTCATTGTATAAGGAGAAGTAGTGGAATGGGTACACAGACGGGTATGAACAATGACTGAGGCATGATAGGGTTGGCTGTGCCATCATACAGAAACTCAGGATATAATTAATGTAGATGAAAAACAATGGGTGATAGAAGAGGGACTGAAAAGCAAAGAACAGTTTTGCATTGCAGAAGAGACAGGGATATTGATGGCAATCAGGGAAGAGCAAAGAATAAGCAACAGCAAAGAACATAAATTAGGGATCAGAAATACAACTGCTAGCAGTGCTGCTGTTTGAAAACAGACCAACCGACATAAAGCAATATTTATGCATTGTAGAGTCTTCTGCAGAGACGACTGGAGGCCTTTCTGATTTTCTGGCAAGAAGGCATTCTTTTAATGAGGATGAGCTAATGAATAGGGGATGAGGAATATTTTTCCCTGCTTAGCATTAACAAGATCCATTTATTAGATTCACTAGACAAATCAATCCATTTGACTGCACATCACATAGTCTGTCTACAGACTGCCTGTTTTATCTTGGTGCTACACCACCCTTTAGGAGATCTAATAAACAGCCATAACACATGGCACAAGAACCTCCCTTTGGGTAAGTTTTGCTTCAGCCATCTGTTCTTGCCATCAGTTCTTGTCTTAGGTTAGGGTATCATCTTGGATCATTTTCAAGCTCTAGTTATTGTGTGGATGTGTAGATACTTGTAATTTTCTGCTCAAATCAAGGAGCTAATAAAAGAAAGAAAGAAATGGTTCAATATATATATATGGCAAGATGAATGCAATCCAATCTGAAATAAGGATAGAGAGCGATGCGCAAATGCAACTGCAGCAGATGACATGGGGGTAGGACATTGATAATGGCAGGAAGCCTGCTGTATTTCAGACGTGTTTAATACATGGGATCCAGAATGTTAAATTTAACTATAGAACTTATTTTAGTAACAACCAGGAAAAGAAGATTAAGGCTTGAATATCATTTATTTTAGTACTTGCTATAGGGATGAAGTCAGGCTGTAAATCTATGACCTGTGCCCTGATTTGCAGAAAACGTAAACCCTTTTCTCCCAGACAGCAAGGAGAAAGAAAGCATGGCTAAAATACCATTTACCATATTTTTCCTGGCAAATTTTATTCTCTGTGACTTCTTTTACAACCTGTTTTGGTCACTGTTGATTGATATAAATTGAGCAGCCCTAGGACTCCCTTGGGCAGCCCTATTCGGTGCTGTGTTGCTCTAATGAGCAACGATCCCACAAAGAAGCAGTAAAGGGACATTCAGAGGAGTAAAGGACTTCAGACCACCTTTCTGTCGGCGTGTGTTAGTGGCTTCATGCAGGTTCTGTACAGATGAAGGATTTCACAGTTGCATGATCTGTGTTGCCAGCTCTCCAGATTTTGTCTCAAGTCTTAAGACTGTTGGGGTTTTTTTTTGTTTTGGTCAGTTCTTTTCACTGTTTTGTCTTCAAGTCTTAGCTGCTGACTTCAATGACTATGTGAGAATTTCAGCTTTTATATTTTTTAAAATAAAGCTCATGACTGCAGAGACAAAAATGAAATGTTACTTCTGCATAACTCTATGTCTAAAAAAGCAGATAAATAAAACAGTACTAAGTGTATTATTTTTAACCCAACTTGCTATTCCAAACTAATAACATGCTTTCTTAGGCCCAGCTTGTGATTTCTGAGTACTGTAAGTTGGCAGTAATGTTGAATTAACATCTGCAGCCTGTAGCTGATATTCTTCAGTGTAATTTTAAATTTACTATCAAAAGCATATTTTATTTTTACTGGTAACTGAGTACCATGTTTTACTAAAATTTCTTTGCATCTAGGAAGTCCGTACAAGGATCTACTCAGTATTAAATATTTTTATCCTGTTTTGGTAGCTGCTTTTATCTATGAACATCAAAAATAACTTGAACTCCTGCATCTGCTTAACTCATCTGGATTTCCCTTGACAGATGGTTCACTGCAATGTGTATGTTTTCCTTCTTGGGCTGCTTTTTATGAAAATACATAGTCTATCCTAGTTTCTGTAATACCCAGGGAAATTTGTAAAACTTAAAAGAAAATTTTGTTACTTCAGATTCTTTCATGGTTAAAAGGCACTAGGGGGCCTGACTGGTAGCCTTTAATAGCAGCACTGGAGATCCAAGAGCATCTGCTCTCAAGTGGGTTGATAAGTTTCAAATAGGAAATGTTCAGGTTTGGGTATCAGAACAGATGGGAGATTTTTCTGGTTGTTTATAAACGTGTTTCTGAGTGCTGATCTAGCCAGAGTGCCCTTCCACCCGAAGGAGAAATCGTTACCTTCATGGCTGGTAAATGCCTAGCATGGCTGGCTCGTGGAGTTAAACCAAAAGTGTGTCTAAATTCAGGCCAAGCGTCACCTATGCAGGGAAGCCTGAGGGAGCCCATTGTCAAAAATAGAAAGGCTAGAGGTAAAAACAAAGCTGTCCCTGCACACAGATGTGAAAAAACCTTAGAGGATTTGCGGCGTAGTTCATCTGTGAGTGGTCTCTATGTATGTATGTAGCTAATAACACTAATGTGACAGAAGATATGAAGAATCTTTTGGAGATACGTGAATGTTTTACAGAGGTATCTGAATGTTTTTAGACAGCAATTGCAATTGAGATAAGAGTCTAAAGAGGTAATGGGCACAAACTTGAGTATAGAAAGTTCCATGTAAACATGAGAAGGAACTTCTTTACCTTGAGGGTGGCAGAGCCCTGGCACAGGCTGCCCAGGGAGGTGGTGGAGTCTCCATCTCTGGAGACATTCAAAACCCGCCTGGACGCGTTCCTGTGCAACCTGCTCTAATGTGGTCCTGCTCTGGCAGGGGGGTTGGACTAGATGATCTCCAAAGGTCCCTTCCAACCCTATGATTCTATGATTATTTCCTACACTAGACGCTAGCTGCAGTTGCACAGCATGAGGCCACTTGAGTCTAGCCTTAATAAGTGGGATTTTCACATCTCATCTTGACCTCAGGAGAGGTGCTGAGGACTGGCTTCTACGTAAGATCTCTATTTTTTAGGACATGACTGCTCTGTTGCAGAGTGAACATACAAAAATAAAAATGCTCCAGAATCAGCAGCTAGTTTGGGATATTTGGACCTGTGCAATCTGCCTCAGTTGCCCAGTAGATCAGTTGCGTGTGGGATTGTGGACTAGTTGCTGAACCCCTTGTAGGCCTTATCAGCCTCTTTAAAAATGACCATTGCCCAAATATCATGTTCAGCTGGCAGAAATAGGTGTTTTTCTGGAAAAAGGCACCACCTTAAGAGAAAACTCTTACACCACCAGAAAGCCCCTGGCATTCACATGCAGTGCATATTTGCAGTTCAGCTTCAGCAGGGAGGGAACAGTGTTTCTAAGCAGTGTCCCGGCTTGAGGCTGGTGTTCAGGGCATGGTCCAACAACGCAGGTCCAAACTGCCATAAGTGGAGATAGTTCTAGTGTCAGATTTCCCATCGAGTGAGTGCCCAAGCCATGAAGATACCATCCTCCTCAACAGCCGCGCTTTCTCTGAAAATAGAGATCAAGTATCATCCCCAAATAAAGATTGTGGGCTACAAACCAAGAAAAGGGTGTCACATTCTGCATCAGAGACTCACAGAGACACTCAGAATATGCTCTTGTCTAGCTACATACCTCCATTTTTTCTTTTTGGGGATCTTTGCTGAACCAAATTTCAGTATTGCACCACATTTCCCAATACACCAAACGAGATTCCTGACTCCCTAAATGTCATATGTAGCATGTAACAACTTCAGTCATCAAAGAGGTCCATTTTTAAGTAGTTCATGGCTGAATGACACAGACTGTTTTACCTACTAATTTTCTTCTTTGAAGAGTCTGGGTATAATTCTTTGCGGAAATGATTGACTAGCCTCCCAATCTTGAGAGCCGATCTTGCTACATCCTTCCATTCCAAATTGTATCTATAATAACACCAGCTTCAAGAATGGCTAAACGGTGCCAGGTACACACCAGTGATCTTGGCCATACAGACCACTGGAGCATAACCAACAGCAGGGTAGGAGTGGTACTGACACAACAGAAATTGGTTAAGAGACAAAATAAATGACTTCATAATGTGAGACTCCATTTTCCCTTATCACCTTTCATCTGTAACAAAATTTGAAGTGCTGTAAAATAAATTATAAAAATGTTTTTTAAGAAAATGAATACCTATAGCTTCATAATATATTTATTCTGATTCTTTGCAATACTATAAGCCTGAGATTGTTTATGTGCAAGATGAGAGGTCAGGAGTGACTTCTAATTTACAAAGTTTATTTCCTATATAAGCTTGATATATGACATAAAGTTTTCTTTAAAAAATATTATGCTAAAATTAAGGTGCAATATATAATAATTTCATATACATAGATTATACATGTGTGTAGTGTTAAAGCTTGGTCAGTGTTATAAATCTCAAAAATTACTTGTCATGGGAAATTATCACCAAATAGATATTTTGTGAGTGGAGACTGTCAGGCTTCTTGATTCAGTCTGCTTCAACACGTTTGTCACTGATATAGGATTGCTTGGTAAAATGGGCTTATTTGGCTATCACGCCTGCTAGTCCAGCAGAGAAGTACATGTCTTGGAAGAAGGATAGACCACAGAGGACACTGTATTCTAGAAAGAGGCAAACACTTTCTGTAGGTAACCAAGACAGCACTAACTCCCTGTCATTTTGTGTCTAAGGAGATTAACGCAGCCCTTGCCTACAGGGAGTACTGAGTAGGTGTAGGAAGATGTCATTGTGTTCATGTATGGTTATAGCAAGACTGTTACTCATATACAGTGTTTGTTTCTGGTGACAACGGTGTTCAAAATAAAAGGAAAAATCATAGAGCTCATGGAGCATGACAGTGATGAAGAAGATGAAAAAATTGTCTGGAAATGAGAAATTTTAGGAGTTCTGTGAAGATCCACAGTAGAATACAGGCAAGTCTCGGGCAACTAACTGCCACTTAGACATACAGGTTGTGTTTCTGCATTGAAACCGTTTATCTAAGCACCCTTTACACCACACTGGCCCAGCGATCCCAATAGCAGAAGTTAGTTAGGGCCGTGCTTCTGCCTGTGTAACGCTGTCGAGGAGCTGAGTGAGGGATTTTCAAGTTCATGCTCTTTATGCAACAGGAATCTCTTTTTTATCAGATGAGCACTCAAATTCTTAACATGAGGGCGGAGCCTTTTTTAGACAGATCCATCATAGAGAAGATTTACAATTATGAAACGACAGTGTAGGATAGATCCTACATGAAGCCTGAGATCAAGGAACTGGCTACCTCTATCCACCCTTTGCAGTGTTTTCTGCTAGCTTAGTCAGCTTCTTCACCAGCTGCAGACTTCCATCTCAAGTCCTACTCCTTTACGTGGCTTGCTGTACACATGTTGCGTTTAGGACAACGTGATTGCTGTGAAATCTACTGGGTGCCATGCCTAAAGAGGAGGTAGATCATAGCTCAGCATGGCAATGTCTAAGATTCCTTTGACAGTCACACCTGAAACCTACAATCAAGAAAACTGTAACAGTGT
This sequence comes from Rhinoptilus africanus, assembly GCA_013400135.1. Lineage (NCBI taxonomy): Eukaryota > Metazoa > Chordata > Aves > Charadriiformes > Glareolidae > Rhinoptilus > Rhinoptilus africanus. The sequence goes on from VXBO01004652.1 coordinate 56,479, forward strand.
CTTTTGGCCTTCATAAAGGCCATCTCAATAATGTCCCCATTTCACTATGCTTCCTATTTTAACCTTTCAATTGTCTGTTTTCTCCCTACACATCTTCACTCTTGCCAGGTCCAACTGAAGGGAAAGAGCAATACTGGTCCTACATGAGTTTTTCCCCTTCCTCCTATCCTTAGGGTCTCATGGGTCCCTCTGGAAAGTCACCTGTCTTGGCTCTACAAAAACACAAAGTACCACAGATAAAATTTTGATGAAGCCAATAACAAAAGAAGTGGAAGGTCTTTTTGGATGAGTTTATAATGGATTTTCCTGGGAAAAGAATATGGCTTAGGGAATTAATTTTGGGGAAATGCAGCAAGGGGTTGCTTTCTGCTTGAAACAGCTTTCTGGTTGAAACAGAGAGTAATATTGGATGACAAATTATTGTTTCAAAAAGTGCTCAAGAGAACAACCATAATAGAAAAAGGAAGTTTTGAATACAGTAAATTGTGTTTTCTTTCAAACTAGCCATAGTTAAACAGATAATAGTTCTAATATTTGTTTCATTGTCATTTGTGTTTAGCCTATTTTCCTAAGGAAATGAGAATTACGTGATCATATTCTCTGTGTGGATTGCTCTCACTCTCTATCCAGCACTCACTGTCAGTATCAAATAACTTTTGAACCCATGGCCGGTTTCAAAAATATTTTTCAGAGGGTGGGAATTTGAAAAATAGTGATATTATCACTGTGTCCTAAGAAATGGTGGTAAGGTAAAGGAGAATCATCTACGTTAGTGCCCAGCTGAGGAAAAGCAGGGAAAAGTCAGCTATTATATTCTGTTTGGCAGCAGACAATTGACCAGTGAATATGTGTGTCCCAGCCAGCCCATCAACACACACTATGCAAGATACATTCCGGCTCTGTCCGTTGAAAGGTCATATGTGATGGGGAAGCTAAGGTTATTCTGATGGAGAGAAACACAAGAAATACAGGGCAGAAATCCACAGGAAGCAGCATCAAAATAGGGTGTATTTTTTGTTATTGTGTTTCATATTTTAACGTCATTTTCAGTGTCTTGGTGTTGATTTAAGGAACTTAATTATTGTAAAATGTGGTAACAATCTTCTAAAACCATCATTTTATTTAACAGGTCAAGTATAATATTGATGAAAACAGAGAAAAAGATAGAGGAGTTATTCAGGAATTATGGGAACAGGAATGGCTGCAAGGTCTTTTCAGTGCAGTTTGGTTTCTGGATAGTGACAATAACAAAAGAGAATGAACATTCATGTTCATTTTCAGTTAAGTATAATCTAGACTGAAGAGAACTATTAAAAACAATTGCCAAAATACAAGGAATTAATGTCCTTAACCTCATGGAGCGTTCTGGTCATATAATTTGAACACAGATTTTCAGGAACAGGCCTCCATTTATTTTTTACCAAGCCAATGACATAAGTCATTTGATAGATACTCTGATACTTTCATTTTCTTTTTCACTTGAAACGTATCTAAATATGATTCCAGTGTAGACAAATATAATTCAGCAGCAGCAGGAATATTCCTCCATGAATGTCCTTTTACGTAACGCTGACATGTAGATTAGCTGTTTTCTTGGGTAGTGCCAGTCATCACTGCAAAGGTAAGATCTTAACATATGTCCAGCTAGAATGTGAGAGATGCTTTGACTATGAAAATAGTATAATTTGGTTTGTGTATTGTTAGAATCATTTGGTTAGAAGGGACACCTGGAGTTCATCGGTTCCAAAACCCTACTCAAAGCTGGGATAACTTTGCAATTGCATGAAGTTATCTTTAATGTCTTTTGGATGCCTGAAGGAAGCATACAAAAGACTAATTTTAAATAATAAAAGGAGAAAGGTTTCCTCCTCCAGAACTGCGGGAGCTTAATATTAGGCTATGAGTCAATCGTTGGAGGAGTTTCTCATTACGCAGACCAGAGGAAAAGCTAAGCTGACTAGCCTCCCAAGACTACAATCAGCACTTGCTATTTCTTGAGGGTATAATGTCTCTAAATCACATTTTATCCAGTTGCCCCCACCTGATTATGTTTGTGCACCGTGGTTGATGTATCAAACAATGTATGTATATACTCTTAAAATTTACATAATTACTAACCCCAAAAGCCTCAGTCACTTCAGTCATTCCTGGCATATAAACAGTTCTATCAAATAGTGCCTTTTCATGGAGAATTTCCATGTGTATATTTTCTAAGCCCTGCAATTAATGCTTTTTTAGGCTTATTAATCTTTACCATATCACCTAGTGGTCTAATCAACAGGTCACCTACAAACTGCAATGTGAACTCAACTGATATGCTGCTGTGCTCGCATTAAAAAACTGTTTTATTATGTACCCAAGCCTAATTGTGAAATATTAAGGGATATTCTGCGTAAATCTGACTATAGTGGAAATTTTATTACAACTTTGCTTTACAGATTAATAAAAAAAGGATTTTTTTTTTTCTCTGAGTGGCTTTTACATATGACTGCATTTGTACTGCTTCTAAAATGGATATATTAGTTTACAGAACTTTCTTTTTTCCAAACAGGCAAATGGTTTAACTATGGAATTATCTTCCTTGTTTTAATCTTGGATCTGAATATGTGGAAGAACCAAATATTTTACAAACCTCATGAATACGGTCAATATATTGGTCCTGGACAGAAGATCTACACAGTGAAGGACTCAGAAAGCTTGAAAGACCTTAATAGAACTAAGTTATCTTGGGAATGGAGATCAAATAACACTAATCCATTGACCAACCGGACCTATGCTGAAGGAGACATGTTCTTGCACAGCAGATTCACAGGCTCTAGCCTTGATGTCAAATGCCTGGCTTTTATTCCAAGTTTGCTGGCTTTTGCTTTGTTTGGTTTCTTCATCTGGTTCTTTGGGCGATTTCAGAAAACTGACCAAGGCATGGAGAATTTAGACAAATCATACACAAGAATGAAACGAAAGTCACCGTCAGATATGGGAATGACACGGGAAAATACACAGGTGTTAGTTGAAGAACCGTTAAGTTTCCAAGAACCACATCTCGTATCCATAAAATCAGACTTAAGTGAAATAGTTTTTAATTCTTCTCTCCTAACTTCTGAAAACTTGAACGCACAACTGAATGAGCAAGATAGCCCTTTACAGCCAGTACCAGAGTCCTCTGTCCCTAAAAGTAATCCTGTGACATAGAGGAAAATACCCGGGAAAATCAGTTTAAATAAGCAGTTGCTATAAGATTTCAGTTTTACCTTTTGTAAGTTAAGATTTCCATAGTGTTTAGAATAAGAAACTCAACCTATACCAAAAGGTGCTCAGCATGCTTTTTCTAGGAATTTTATTTTGTATTTGTATTATAGTACGTGCCTACTGTATATCTAACATTCCTTTATAGATTGCTTCCCAAAATTGCACAAGCTATTTATTAATACATTATCTTAACTGTATAATAGTGTATTAGATGATTACTTGCAGGTATAAAATTCTACCGTGGTGGTGCCTTGAGACATTAAACTGTTTTTTAACTCAACACCAGATGTATAGCACAGTTCTTCTAATCTATTTTGCAAAGCTTTTTTTGTATATGGTTATTTCAAGTATCATTTGATGTCTTGACAGAGGAGATAAATATAGTTATTCCCAAAGAAGGGTTTCTGTTAGGACATCACAACTTGACTTTGTTATTTACTCATCTGTGAAGTCAGTGACTTTGATGACCGGACTGCAGAGAAGCATGTTGATTACCTTTTAATTTTTGCTGGCTAGCTGCCAAACACAAATACAGATTCATTATGCAGTAAACAGCAGAGCGATAATACGGCATGGGTCACTACTTGTGAAAATGTGACTTTCTCCATCAGTAATAGCAATTAGGTGATAATGCCTAATTATATTTTTCCTAATTAAAGATAAACTGCTCCTTGATGAAAAGTTTTGCCCTTCACCTTTTAGAAACAGAGGTGAAAATACACGGTCAAAGCAACTCTCCATCATCACACCAAACCTGTGCAACATCAAAGAGACAATAGAGTGGTTACGGGGAATGACACAAAGCCCATTAAATCCAGTATTTGTGTGGTTCAGTGCAGATAAGGTCTGGGCATACATGAAACACAGCACATATAGACAGTCTAACTTCTCCAAATACTGAACAAGTGTTTCAGAGCTCTAATTAAAATAGATTAAGAAATTAATTTTATTATACCCTTTTTTTCCTTCATTCATTACCCATGAATAAGTGTAACCTGGATGCAGAAATGCAGAGAAACTGTGGTTTTTGCTTGTTTGAAGGGGACTTTGTAATGGGAATTCATCTGCTGTATGATCAAACTATATGCACTAGAGAAATTGCGTATCTAAAACATCAGAAAGACTCTGATTTGCCTCTAATTTAGTTCTATAAATTGTTGTTACAAGTTACTAAATAATAAGTCATTTTTAAGTCTGAATTATTTCCCTGTCATTTACTGGTGTGGCTGTATTTTGTCTTTGTGACTTTTTTATCTCCGTTGTTTTGATCTATCTGCTTTTAAGTTTTTGGAATGCTGAATTTAGCATGCATAATAGAACTATGCATTTATTAACTGTCACTTAAGAGCTAATTTTAATAAAAATCATTCAACAGTTTTTTATTATGAGGCAGGAACATATATGGTTAGTTTTGCAATTTTTAAAAAACATTTTACCCATGCATTGTCCTATTTAAAATCATAAATATTTCTGACACTAGAAAAGATAGGCAGTACCATAGTAATGTCAAAATCAAATATTTTGCTTTTATGGAACACTTAATATTTCATCAGGAGAAAGTTCACTTTATAATCAGACTAAATCTTTATCTATTAAAAATTATGACTAAAAATAAATGTATTAGCTTTTGCCTACTGCAGCCTATAAACTTATTTAATTGACTTAAGATATAGTCAAAGACAAGCCATTAATTAGTAATAGTAAAACACTGTGAAATCCTGCTTGACTATATAAGAGGTGACTATAGTGATGTTTGACTTTCAAACAGCATTTGATTTCTTAAGTAGTTAAAGAAATAGCTGATTAATTTTGCAGATACCTGCTTCTCTGTATGTTTTGGACACTGTAAACCCAAGTACTGAAAATCTCCCGTTAACTCATTTTTCCTTTTTGTGCATAGGAGTGGTTAAATCCATTAATATGTAGGCAGAAAATGAAAGAATTACTTGAGCCTTACAGCCTGCATGATTACATGACTCCGAGAAAACTGTTATTAAGCAACTGATCCGCAGCTAAAGTAATTCTGTGACCTCACATTGAGTTAATGCTTTTAAGGTCATTATAAGCCTGCATGAAAGAGAGAAAAGCATCAAGTAATCCTAGCTTTTGCATGAGTATTTAAATTAATGGTCAAGCAGAGAGGCTGCTTATATCATGAATTCATAAGAAGTTAAAAGATTCAGTGTAGCCATTCACCATGGTCAACTCATCAATTTAATTAAAGGGGGAAGGACTCCTCAGTTGCGTGGGAGTCTTATTTGTAAACACAGACACAGATGGGAGAAGAGAAGTATTTCCCCTCTCTGCTTCCAGTGTTGAGTTTGAGAAGCCTGAGTGAGGTGGCTGGCTTACCCTAAACTCCTCCTGAAGCAGGCAGAGACTGGGGAGCTGAACACCCTAAGGGTGATTCAGTATTTAACTTAGTCATTTATCTCTGCGTTAGGGAGTCGTGCAGCTCAGCAGGAATGGGTTTGTGGAGTGAAAGAGCTGGTGCTGAGGACCCAGCACCCACACTTTGTGCATTTCAGGATTTTACTTCTTTTTAGCTCACACCTGGTCCTTATAAACTGAATGTGCGGTAGCGGCTGGAGCATGTTTCGGACAAAGCTCATTCATGTGCAGAGACTGTGCAATTTGAATTAGGAGAGAGTAAGAAGTGGGCACAATCTAAACTGCATTCCTGAGCTGAGCTACTAATGTAGAGTCATCCTCAGTCTTCTGAAGCAACTTGTTTTCCTCCATGGACTGTAGAAGGGTCAATGGGAGACTGAGTGGCTAAGTAGGAGGGTGAAATTGGTTACCTGAAATGGGGATATTCCTCCTACAAGCACATTCATTGTTTTCAACTCTTGTTCATTATTAATATTCTGAAATGCTTTGCTAACTCAAACCACTCTGAAATGCTTTCTAGTGTAGTACCCATCACTAGGACCTTGATACAGATGGTTGACCTTTTCCTGAAAGCCTAACTATTACACAAATTTTTTTTTACTTTTTTTCTTTGCTTGAAGAAGTTGAAGAATCCATAGAAGGGAACAAACTTGAAGAAGCGTCAATTTTTCACACACTGCACAAGTCTCCATTCTGCCCTCTATGATAAACCATATAGCAGCTGCCATCACTACAGGGCTGGCCTGCGTCTGCTTTGTCAGAGATCAGATTTGGTACAATAGTTCTTTTTTTTTACTGTAGATACAGTGTACAGTGATGGATGATGGATACTGCCTAAAATAGCATGCATAGAAGAGACATCTCTAGGATAAGCACATAAGATTTATGACCCCACAGGTGCCTATAAATTGCCTTAGCATCCTCAACAATTACCTTTGCAGAGATAGAAATGACAAGGAGCAACCAGAAGGCAAGAATGTTTGTAGAAAGTACCTTAAATATAATATTCATGCTTATGAAAGTGTGTATGTATGTCTAAGACCCAATTGTATAAGACGTATATGTGCGTGTATGTTAAGAGCCTAGGGATTAGTTGATTCTGTTGGGGGAAACTGCTGAGTCTCAGACAGACAATTCACTACTGCCCTCTTTATTCTACATTGCTGCATGAGTTAGTTACTCCAGGTTGCTTCATCTCCTCTGCCGCCATTTCTATTGCCTAGAAAATACAAAACCAAAAAAGATCATTTGATTGCACTATCTGCTTCCCCAAATTATGTTTTTTTCTCTAATTTATGCAAAAAGTAAATTTCTCCTCTTTTAAAAGATTTCTGTCCTCTCCAGCTAGTATCATCGTATTCTGGGCTACTGCGCTGTATTGCAATATGTGTTAAATTATTGCTTTTCCTGCAGTGAGTAACCTTCATCATGACAACCACCTGGAAACAAAGAGCAGGCACCTCTCAAAGACTGGAAAGGCAGCAATTCAGGTACTTACTACATTGGCAAGATCATTTTCCCAGAAGTGAACAGGTTATGACTCACTAGTAAAAGATGTAACAGATTTTTAATACAGTGTCCTTAATTTTAACAGCCTCCTAGGAGGGGCTTAGTGGGAGAGGACTTTTTATCTTAGGCCATAAAGTTGAAGTAGTTACGGTCCTGTAAGCAGAGCGTTTCAACTTTTTAAGGTGCATTTAAAAGTAAGCAGCTTAAACTTTGAGCAGATTGCAAGAACCATAAATATTAGACAGACCAAACTGTGAATAAGAACATAAAGTTGATTAACTTGTAGCTGCCCGGTGCAGAATATAGGCAAAACACACATTTATCACATCTCAGAGTGACCCTGTGCCTGGAATTGTGGGCAGTGACATGCAAAGATTCAAACTGCATTTATTAACAAACAGTTGCAGCCCCTTTATCAACAGAGACGGCACTGCAAACACCGGTCAGACCAACTCTTCTAACCTACTGTCTCTCTCGTGTCCATCCCTTCCAAGTCACAAATGATAAAGGGGTTGTTCATTTCCCTGCGCACTCAAAACTGTCCTTTGGGAGCCTGGGCTCCCTGAATGTGATGTGGCATGTCACTGCGATGCCTAATATACAAACTCCAAGTAGGGCAGCCAAGGACAGGCGAAAGGAGGAAGCCTGGTCTGTGAGTTCTACCACCTTGAGGTAAAAAGAATGGCTTATATCACCATTTCAGAGGCAAATCAATATAAATGGAAGTCCTGTTTCATAGGAACATGAGGAGACAAATGGAGAGACAGCAAATGACTATAAATTCCTTTCCATCCCCTTCAGATATTCAAACAGAAACATCAAGTCCCTGTTCCCAAATGCTTACAAAGAATTCTCAGCTTCCAGATGACTTCTGGGTGAGTAGCTCTTCTGGATGACTAGGTTTTAACACTATCTTATTTCCCTCCTAACACTTCCTCTGCATGGGGATGTCAGCAGCTTTTCACTGTTTGGGGAAGAGTGTAGTTTTCTGAACAAGAAGTGGGGAAGAAACTTATGAAGGAGAAACCCTGTGAGGCCACGCTCTCCACAGCAAACTCCTTGTTGGAGAGAGAAAAAGCATAAATCCAGCTGCTCTGCAAAAAGGAGTGTAGTAGCATCAATCCTTCGAGAAATATATGTTACAGCAACAGCACAGTCTCAGAGAGACTTCTAATCTCATGCTTTTCTTTTGATGTCTGGCAGTTGGGGTCTGCAGAAGAGCAGCTTATCTGATTCCTGCAGGCAGGTCATAGACCTGGGCCTCATGCTGCTTTTTGACATCTGGAGCACTTCTCTGCATATTGAATTCCTTCTTCTCTTCCTTTTTTCTTTTTTCCCTAAAGTCTGTTTCATTCTTCCATTTTTATTTCCAGTAATTTATTATTGTTAGTGACCTGAGCCGTGAATCACCCACCAAAGGCCCATAATTGCTGTCGTTGGCACAGTACCATCTGTACACAGGCTCTGCCCAGACGAGGAGATTCTGCCAAAGCAACAACAGGTACCTTTCCTAAGGCTCTGTCACAACCTAGGGACAGATCTAGGTAGAACATGGCTCATTGCAATACTGTATGCTACATGCAGAACGGTTTTTGGTCCTTCTAACCAGATCCCTCCATGGAGCATTACAAAGGAATGTTTTCAGACAGGGTTTTTTTAATGACTCGACCTGTTTATTCAAGAAGACACATAACTGTGTAACTTTAAAATACTCAAAGCCCTCTCTCTCTTGTTGCAACCTGCTTTGCTTTCAGCTACATGCGGAGGAAACATGGGCCACGTGAACATAATAGATGTTTTCCTCAAGTCTGCCTTCATTCTAGCTCTTCAGTTCCCGGGGAAAAAAAAGGCTTTCAAGCCTGCTCATGCACACAGCCCCGGTGTGTCCTGCCTGGCATAGCTTCAAGGCTGGGGATTTTAAGAAAGAGCAGGCTCCTTTCTTCTCTGCAGGCAGACAAGTACCGCTGCCATGGCTGGACGCGGTGTAATTCCTACCTATTGTCAGTGAAATGAGAAAGACAAGCAGAAAGGAGTCACGGTAGTCAAAACTGAAATGCAATATTTGTTTCTAAAAAGCCAATATTGGCTGCTTGTTTGCTCCCTCCTTTTCGCTGTTTTTCAAAGAGGCAGTTTGAGATGGATAATAACATTTCCTCAGTTATCAACTCATCTTTTTCGTTGTTTCTTTTCCCCATGGAATCCTTTCCCACCATTTCTTACTATTTAAATCTCTGATCCTCAGCATCCTCAAAATGCAGTTTCCATTCAGGATCTTTCTTTCTTCTCTGCTTACCTGCTCTTCACTTTCTTATGTTCATAGGACGATTCAGATGGGAAGGCGTCTTAGCACAAAGCGGGGTCAGCTCTGACCTCAAATCCTGTTGCTCAGGGCTTTATCTTTATGGGTCTTGAAACTATCCAAGAATGGAGACTGCACACTTCTCAGCATTGCTGTGTAAATGCTGCCACTGGTAGAAAACTCCAAGAGAGATTCCCAGTAGTAGTAAGTGGGAATGAGCAAACTATGTGCAAACCATGACAAGGGACACAGCGTGAAGCCAAAGCTATCAAGATGCGAGCATGGCTCCGTTCAGGTACACTCTGCCCTCTGTGAGTGAAGCCACACCAGTTCTCACTAGATGCTACACAGGCATAACCAAAAGCGGAAAATAGCATGCAAGTACTGAAAAAAATCGAAACTGTTTCTTTGTGATGCCATAGTTAATTGTAATCATATTTCATACTGATGTAACTGGTGTCTGTTTATTGCTTGGTACTGTATTTGCATATTGAAGAAATCAATTATCTCTTCAATTTTGAATCTTTGGCTCATATAATTAATTACCCTGAGTGAATGTTTAACATTACTCATGAAAGAGTCATACTGTATTATGTTGCATCTAGAAGAACCAGTAGCACCCATTAATAGAATGGATTATTACATTTTTGCAAAACCTGTATGGAGTGGTCAGTAGGAAACAAACTGAATATCTGAACTTATGCATTGCCCAAGTCGTTAATCTATACAGCCATACTATGATCTTTATTAACTGGAAAATCATTTAGATTAGCTGAAAAAAAAAAAGACTTCTTTCTTCTCAGACTTCCATTCATATTGACTTTCCATTGCTGGCCTCATGTATGTCTGCACACAAAAGAGTGATAGAACTAATCTCTAAAAGGAAAAATAGATTAGAAACCAATGGTTGCATGTAATGTGGATGAAAGCCAGGCTGATCAGGGGGTTGTTTTGTCTTAATTAAGGTGTAGCCAGTGCAAGTAAGGAGCCCTTCCTTCCCAGCAGGTCTAGCAGAGGCAATCAGAAGAAAGCTGGCCCCAGTGAAGTTCTCGTTTGGGAACGTGGCAGGTTACTTAAAGAAATGGGAAAGGGAGACCGACAACGTTGCAGAAAAGCAGGAGGTTTAAGTAGTAAAGGAGAGGATGGATGTACAAAGATCAAACAAATCACTACAATTTAATCCACATTTGTGTCTTAAAGCAGTAACTTATCTGAAGAGCCTGTGTAATCTTAAAGGGTAGTAAGACAAAGGCAAAGGAAACAGGTAATAAGAGACTATCTTATTCAAAAACAGTTTTTTTAAAAAGTATTGATCAATTCTCCTTCCCTTGAAATAGAGATAAATGTCAATGATGTCTGCTTCTGAGACACTGCATGCCTTACTGACCTTTTCTTGACAGGTTTAAGGGGATATAAAGGGGGTCAACCTGCTGGTGGCTACTAAGTCTTTTGGACAATGAAACCTATACTCAAACATGGTCCCAGTTTCAGTATTTAATCATTCATAAAATCATTTGCTGAAAGCAGGCATTGCTTGAGCCAACAGCAGCTAGAATTAATGTATTCCAGAACTGCAGCAGCTCCAGCTGCTCCAGATGTTTGAGGACCTTTGTGAAGTTCGTTTACTGTCGACTGTGTCAGCCTTGCCAGGTAATGCTGCTGAGGACGCATGAGTGGCTTAACTTCTGTGCCATCCAGCGATAACACCAACCTGATCCCACACGTACACATAATTTCCAGTAATCATTGTTTCCATGTTTCCATGGTTACTGGAAAGAGAAAGATTTCTATTTTTGCTTCATGAAGCTATACAAAAATGGAATGTTTTCCAAAATCTGTGCAAGGTTAAAATTAAATTGGGAGCAGAAAATATAGCTGTTTTCCCTTCATGTGTGCCATCTCTTTGCTCTCTTTGCACCCTTTCCATCACTTCTGACCTGCACAGATCCCACCAGCTCCATAGGAAAGCTGCTTCTCAGAAATAATCCCAAAGGGGTCAGAGATCAAACTCTTTCCTATGGGGTTCTGGAGAGACTTCAGGCATCGATCATTCAAAAAGAAAAAAAAAAAGAAAAAAGACTATTGATTCCAAGGGCTAAAGAGTTTGTTATTTATATAAACGCAGCTAAAGCAGATGTGGCAGAAGTCGAGAGTAACCTCCTGCTACGTTTTCACAGTAAGTCTGCCCATTGAGAGCCAGTATGATTGTTTGTTGGATCTATCAACTACAGATAGGCTTAGCGTGCAGTGTTTAGTGAAACCTCCGTGGAAATGTGTGTTGTTGCACCTAAAGGAATGGGGGTTTGTTTCAGTTTTCAAGCCCAGGTGATACCTTTGTGATGTAAGAGAGCACAGTGACGAGTCCTTAGTTAATAACCACTCTGTGCTGACAAGTTTGTGAATTTCATGCAGGGCCATCCAGAGGTGCAAACTCTGGTCCATGTGTGCTGTATGGATATTTTAGGTCACTGCACTTGGATGGTTAGCCCTGTTGCTCCTGTTGTTACGAAGACACGGTGTAATAATGGTCTAACTAGACTTCAAAGGCATCCGGTTCATTTGGGTGTATTTTAGTGCCTCGTAAAAGGCACATGAAGGATTAAACACAGGTAGCCCAAATGTCCCTCCTGGTGTTTTAAGGGCTCCAACTTTACGTCACAAAAGTCTCCACCTTCTCAGTGGAGAAGTGAAGGAGGCAGTTGACAAGACCTTTCCTAGAGACCTTTCTGCTCCATCTTCTGTAGGATGCTGGAAAAATGTCCTTTACTCAAACTACCCACTCATCTTATTGCTCTCGTCACTATTTATATCACAGTACCTTCTAAATGCCTTACACAAATAAGACTATAAAGATCGGAAAGGACCTGCTTGAAGAATTTTCAATACAAAAGGCAACTGAAGGTAGAAAGGAAAATTAAAATGCTAAGACGTGAAATCACTTGCCCAAGTTCCCAGAAGTCGAGTTTCCCACTGCTTGTCTATTTTATTAGGACTTTGGCCTTTCTAGTTTGTTGCTGTCAAATATTTTATTTGCTTCGAGAGATTCACACACACAGAGACACTGTGTGAAACATCCCAGGAACAGGATTAGGCGTATTTCACCCTGGCATATATTCCATCTGGAGAAACGAAGTTTTTGAAATCAGAAGGCAGGTTTGCTTGCATAAGACATCTGTTGTCTCCTGCCATGAAAATGCCCGCAAGGTGGCCATAATGAGAAGTGGAAATACCCCACTTCTTCCTCAACTGCCTTTCTGACTTTGCTGATCTCAGTCTGGGTTCAGACACTGTGAGTCTGGAAAATAGATTTCAATAGTGCTTCATATCACAGCAAGTAACACACAAAGAAGTTACAAAGCTGCTCTTTCACCCCCCTAAATGCTGACATCCTATTGTTTCTTTGCAAATTATATTTTGCAAAAAGGAAGTAGTTAAATTTCTTTTCGTAGTAAATGCAAAGACTACCAGTGCTTATGTGATGGCAACTTCAGAATTTATGCCGGGATGAGTTTTTCCTTCAGCTGTATCAAGTGTCACCGAGAAGCAACACTGGAAGTTCAAAAGACAAGCAGTGAAAAATATTCTTCTAACATGCTCCTCTCGTGTATGCTGTGAGCGCATTAATTTTTGCTGGAACGATGAAACAGGGAGACCTGTAAAACAACAATCCATTTGTAATGGGATTCTGCACTTAGCGTCCTGATAGACAGTCTCATCTGAGATGTGAAAGGGCCCTGTCAGTGTCAGTGGGATAAATACTATTTTTAGGGACAGGATGGGGGGAGCATTAGCCCAGTGAGAGCGTGTGTGGGCAGCAGGACGTGACAAGTGCAGCGCGGTGCCTCAGCCTGCGCACAGCCGGGCTGGGGTGTTTTGCCGACCAAGGTCAATGTGTGCACACAGGGACTGGTGGAAGGCGGGCAGTGCGAGAAACCCTGCGCTCCCTCCGTGCGTGGTGACACCGCACCGGCCAGGCGCCTGGGCAGCTATGGGGATGGCTGCGGGCATGCAGACCCCCGGGCTGGGGCTGCCTGGTGACTGGCTGCCAAAAGCATATGTAAGTCACCACTAACAGACCTGCTGCTGCTTTTAACTTGGTCAGTGTAATCTCATTTCTAAGCCACCTCCAGAGGTGGGAGGAGAAAGCCAGGCTGCTCTGTGAGCTGGGGAGGGGAGGCTGGTCATGGCGCAGTGAGAAGTCTCTCCCAACAGCAAACGCCTGGCACCAGGAGAGGTGGCATCACCCCACACCTCTGCCCCAGTCTGGTGGCCAGGCAAGAAGACGGAGTGGGGCTACACCCTGCATCTTGTATCCTATTACTTCAGGGGGATTCATATAATCATAGAATTGTTAGATTTGGAAGAGACCTTAAAGATCATCTAGACCCAACCCCCCTGCCACGGGCAGGGACACTTCCCACTAGACCAGGCTGCTCAAAGCCCCATCCAGCCTGGCCTTGAACACTTCCAGGGATGAAGCATCCACAGCTTCCCTTGGCAACCTGTTCCAGTGTCTCACCACCCTCACAGTAAAGAATATCTGATCTAAATCAACATTCTTTCAGTTTAAAACCATGACCTTTTTTCCTATCCTTACACTCACTAATAAATAGTCCCTCCCCACCATTCTTGTAGGCTCCCTTTAGGTACTGGAAGGCTGCTATTAGTTTTCCCTGGAGCCTTCTCTTCTCCAGGCTGAACCACCCCAACTCTCTCAGCCTGTCCTCATAGGAGAGCCTCTTCTGCCTGTGCATTTCATCTGTGAAACCTCTGTCTCATGCTGGTGTCGGCGAACTTCAGCACGGGCGAGATGCAGCATCATTCAGCATGGGGACCATGGTGCAGTGGGAGCGGGATGCTGGCACAGCTCCTTTGCTCCCAGCCTGGCTGACAGTGGCTATTTTGGATTGGAAAGGATTTTGGATCATGCCAAAGGTTGTGTGCCAAAGGTGCAAAGGCACAGAGGGGTGGGCAGGAGGTGGAGGGCATTGAGATGCACGCAGGTGTTTGGTGGGGCTGAGCCACAGGGGTGAGCAGTGATTTCTTGGTCCTATAAGAGCGGCTGGGTACAGGAACAGATGCATGGAAGGTGGCCCCACTGGTCTTCGGTTTATCTTCCCCACTTCTCACTCCTCTTCCCATGGAACAAACTGTGGAGACACAGGGGTGTGGGACAGGAGGTGCCACTTGCCTGAGGGTGTTAGTTGAGTCCGTGGCTGTGTTTGTAGGTGAGTCTCACCAAATGGCTGCTCCAAGAGCCCTGCTGTGGGGTTGAGTCTGTGCCAAGGGGTGACAGAGGCCAGCTGCCCTTGGAGAGCCTGGGGACGCGGTGGGGGCCCACAGGGACACGGGGAGGGCAGCCCCCCTGGCTGGCACCCACTGGGGCAACCCACAGCAACAGCCTGCCCCGGGGCAAAGCTGCTCAGCTCACGTGGCGTAAATCACGTCAGGATCAGAGCGATTTGTTCAACAGCACCTAACTAACCAGCAGTCAGTGGGCTTCACCTTCAGGTTCGGTATCAGCAATACAGCAGATAAACTGCATTACTAGACACTTAGCAAATGTTAATAAACACCAACAAAATCCTAAATACCCTTCTAACCCCAAAACCTTCTGGTCACCCACACTGGCATATACATACACATGTGGTTGCACCATGGGCCACACATACGTCATGTCCCTGGGGCAAAAGTTTCTCTGGCCTGCCCAGGTCCCTCTGCTTGGCACGATGACTGCTGTCTCAGCCTCCCCCCGGCACCACAGCACCCCCAGCTCGCTGAGCGTGTGCTCTGCATGGAGCTCATGGAGCTGACCCACGGTTTCACCCACAGGTGACAGTGGAGCAGAACTGATGGGTGATCTTTGCCTCTCATTGCAAGGGTGATGCTGGTAATGGTTCCTTTCTCAACCTGCTGCCCTCCCTCTGCCTCAGCAGCCACAGATTTTGCATGTCCCTTAGCTGCCTGGCTGCCCTCCTTGCTCCAGGAGTCTCCCAGGCTCTCCAGCCACCCACCCTGCCATACGGAGAGCATTTCCCACAGGTCCCATTGTGGCAAGCAGTCTGCCTTCTGACCAACATCTGGCTCATCTCGCAGATGGCTTTCAAACAGCTTGTTCTGCGCTCCCACCAGGGTCTGCATGTTTGACGCATACCTTTAGATAAGGCTGGGATGGGAGTCTTTCCCCATGGACAGGAACTTGGCCATCCTGTGGGCCTGCAAAGTGTCCCCTCTCTGCCTAGGCCACTGCTGAGTCTCCTGCTCTTCCTTATCCAGTTATCAGGAGTCAGTGTAACAGAATTACAGGCTCCCCTTATGTGCATTCCTGATCTTGGGCTTTGGCTGGCTTTACTCCTCTTTTTTTTTGGGAATCACTGGCCCATCTCCGCAAAAGCAGTCTCCTCCTGTGAAAGCATACAGCAAGTATGCGTGGATTTTGCAGAAAAATCTTTTATTCTGTGGATCTGCTGGCAGTTGCTCCTGGGTCAGTGTCAGAAATGTCTGTGTGAAGGCTCACCCCCTTTGAGATGTCACCTTAATTTTCATGCAAAGTCACAGTGTTCTGCTCCACAGGGAAGTGCTTCGGTGTGGCTGCTATGATGATTGGTACCCTGACCACGATGGTGGACGTGGTACAAGGAAGGTCAGAGGTGCCTACCAGCTCATACCTGAATGCCATGATTTTATTTTCCATGAGAGTGGTGGTGACAGGTATGGGTTTTGGCAGAACCAGCGCACCGGTAACTCTCATGGCCTCAAAGGGAGCCGTGTCTGGCTGGGACTCCAACCTTGTCACCTCACTTCAGTCTTCCAAGGAACGTGGTTCTCCCCCACTGCCGAAGCCCCTATACAGGACAATGCAGTTTAAAGCAAAAATGACTTTTCTAACATACTTGCATGTCCTGTTGGCAATATCTGTCACGAAGACAATGGTGTCACTGGGGCAAAATGTGTTTTTCTTCAGGGAAATCCGAAGGGTCACAGATCCACGCCTGAAGCAGCAGAAATAAACTACATCCTTCCTAACTTCCACCATCAGTGGGGCCTGCATAGAGAGGGTGAGTGGAAAGGCAAAGCATAGTGAGTTCTTGTGCTGGATATGGTGTGATTCCCAAACACCACATGCATAAACTAATAACACAACAGCTGAGGCTGCTCAACTCTCCCCACAAGCCCCACCATGAACCCAGAGGACAGTCTCATTGCACCGAATGTGACATGGCTGAATTAGCACAGTTCTCCTGAGCATATGTGCAAAGAATTCGTGTGTGCACATGTAAACATTGTCACCTTCAGCTACCCATGCCCAAGTTTAGAGGGAGGCCACAAAATTATTAGAACGATCACATTCTAGATGTCTTGATGACTTTTGACTCACTGACCCAGTCTAGGTTGAGATAGGTAAAAAAGGCATCTCCTATTTAGGGACACTTGCCCAAAGCTTAGATTTCAAAGCAAGAGAATAACCTCCCTTTTCCCTCATCATGGATCTCAAAGTGCTCCCTTCATGTTATCCTTGAAGTCTTACAGTGTATGCTAGAAAAATAATATGCTAGAAAATAAACATCTTGCTGCAAGCCCTGAGACAAAGATGGCAGAAGATATTGAATTGTCATTTGAATGCTAAAAGGAAGAAACTCAGAGCTAAAAGCTCATGGACACTCATTAGTAAACCATTACAGCTCTGGATCAGAACAGGGTACGTCTGTGTATCTCCAACTCAGATAGCTTGTTCCCCTTACCGTGTCTTTCACGTGTCTTCCGCGGTCACCGGCAGTTCCTTGCAGCAGTAAACATCTCTCCTCTTTAGCTAAGACAACTTGGCTGCTGCAGCAAGTCCCTTGAACAAAATAGGAAAGCAGCCAATTTTGCTGGTGAATGTGGAGAGAATATTTGGAGGAAAAGTGAAGTGGAAGTCAAAGGTGTGGACCCCAGAATCCTGCCAGCCATCTGAAAGCCAAACAATAAGCTGCCATCAGAAGCCTTTTAAGCATTTAGAATGTTTGAACCTTACACAAACCTTGTTATTTCTCCCCGAATCCAAGGTGTCCTTACCACCCTAGATTGGTATTGCACCCAAAGCTCCATACCACTGGTACTGCAGACAAAGGGCCTTGAAGGCATGGTATGGGGTGGGCTGTGCATCACCTCTGCAGGCCACCTGCTGGATGGATGCATGGATCCCTACCAGTCAGCAGGCTTGAGAACTGCTCATCTGCCTCGTTTTAACACAAGGTCAGCAAACCTGCAGCTCCTCACTGAAAACGGAGTGCCATAGACTTTTAACTTTCCAAATAAGCACTAATAGGCTTTTCAGGAGTAAAGCGGTGTAATAGCTTTCACTCCTCTTTCATCATTGCCTACAACACCTGTGCATGTGATCTGAAACTTTTGTTTTACCTGTGCAAAAGACTTCTACTCACAAAAACAAAAATATTTGACATCTTCTCTGCACAACTGTGAGAAGCAAAAATTATGATCCATTCCTTCAAATGTCTGTCTTTGCTTCTGTGCCAATTCCTCTTAATCAAATTCAGTTTTGTGTGGGTGAGGTCCCACTGCCTGTAATGAATGGAAGACTGTTCCACCTGTGCCTCTTCTGGCTGGATAAGACCAGCTGTTGACCCTTTTCTTCATCTAGCACCTATTTCTTTTAAACATCTGTATCTGCCGGCAGTTTATCATCCAGACTTAAGCTTTCCTTCCTCCTCATGCCAAAACTTCACTTTGAATCAAAATATCAGGGGATGTGAGACTGCTAGAATCTTCTCCTGCTGACTGCATCCTTTTGCAGATGAATTCAACGATGCCTCAAGTTTTAATAATCTAAACTGGATATTCTTGTTGGCAGAAGAGCCTGGATATTGTTTCCTCACAGCATGGGAGATTTACCAGATGGCATAACAGCA
Organism: Rhinoptilus africanus; assembly: GCA_013400135.1. Taxonomy (NCBI): domain Eukaryota; kingdom Metazoa; phylum Chordata; class Aves; order Charadriiformes; family Glareolidae; genus Rhinoptilus; species Rhinoptilus africanus. The sequence goes on from VXBO01004652.1 coordinate 74,836, forward strand.
TTTTCAATCAATCAGAGTTGTTACTCTGAAGAAAAAAAAAATGCCTAAAACAATCTGAAAGGGAGGAAAGTAAAATTCATCAGCCTCTTAGATGACTGCAATATAACAAAGTCATGTTGTCTATTCTGACAGCTTGTAGAAATCTGATATTCCCAGGGCCTTATCTCACACAACGTCATTTTGGAAATGCTCTTGTTTTGGTAGAATGAAGGACTTTGAAGTGTGAGCAGATCTGCAATTTAACCTTGAAAGAAATCAGCGTTATCCTCCTGGAATTATCTGCATTTGGGCCCTGGTGTGGGCGGTCTGTTTTGCAGCCCCAGCACAGCGGGGATTTACTGAGATAGTTCGTATTTCTCTGACCCTGCTGCAGGTATGACCTGAGAGCCCAGCCTTGTGTGCAGGGCTCAAGAAGGCCCCGCGGTGCAAAAAGGTTTGCCGATACTTATTTCATTCTATGAACAGCTTTAATCCCTTTTTCTCTGGCTTGTTTTGCATCACTTCTAAATATACTTTGAATTGTGCCTGCTTGTTAGCTGCACTTTACTTTCCACACAGGCCCTCAGACTCAAAAAGATGGTGGCCTTAAACAACGTCCCTGAATTCACCCTGGAAGCGAAGGTGCGCTTGCTTTCTCTGGCTGCCCGTGGCTGCTGGATGTGAGCCCTTGTAGCACAGGAGCACCTTCCTTCTACATCCCTCCGGAAACCTTGTTCCCTTGAAACCATGCAACAGAATTAATTACACAGTAGAAAGTTTTCCAGCAGCCCAGCGGCACCTGGGGATACTATGCTTCTTGGTGTTCAGCAGAACCTGGGAACTTCAGTCACACGTGAAAATTTAAGTGAATTCCAGATAATTTATTGCATTACCTAATTCAAAAAGTGCTCCATCTTCTATTTCCCAGCAAAGGAGATGATGGCTGCAGCTGTGGGGGATGTGCACAGAGGCTGCTGCTAGGAGTCACTTGAGGGGGTGACCTTTCTATGAAGGACCCAAGGGATTTCCCGGGGTGTGACTGATGGTGCACAGCAGTGATTGAAGAGTTTCAAATTCCCGAGAGTGCTGTGAGCTCCTGCCTCTGGTTTGCTCTGACTGGGGGGTTTCTGCTGGTGATGAAGATGGTTATCCCTACCTGGTAGCACTGAAAGTCACCTATTCCTTTTCAGGATCTAATTATCCTAAAGCTGTTACCAGTCATGTAACTGCCAAGAGTCAGTTCCTCCAGCAGTCTTTATCTCACAGGGAGACAATACTGAGCTTCTTGTGCGGTGGCGGGGTTTACCAGGGTTAAAAAGAAATATGTCAGCAGGAACCTGGATCCATGTACCTACACTTCTTATGGAGACATCAGATGTAACCCAGGTAGGGCATGTGGTAAGATCAAACGCCAGACAGCAACATGCTATCAAGAGCACATTAGCAGCTGAGTGTCAGAAGCTGACACAGGCAGCAATCTGTTCAAACATACATTCCTTGTGTGCCAACCTCAGTGCGGAGCGCAGAGTACTCGGGGTAAGAAGGGTCAGGTCCGTATCTTCTTTCATGTTTTAAAATGGCTTTCTTAGACTTGTTAGAGCACTTCTACAGAGATGTAATCAATGCTGGAAGAGGAAGAAAAAGACTGAGTTACAGTAGTAAAAATCTGTTATTAAACCACACTGCATTGACAAGTCTGGATGGATGCGGATGCTCAGCTCTTTTGAAAATAGGAATATATCTGTAGGTGGCAGAATACAGCTTCAAGTGCGTCTTTAAGCAACACCAACTTGAACTTTAGCTGAGAAGATCCAGAACTGAGCTGCTTTACAGGTACTTGTTCTTATAATGGCAAAACTGATTTTTCCAACACACAGCCTTTCTCCCTCTTTTCTGTCAGGGCTGTAACATCTGGTAGCCTACAGGAAGAGTCGGCATGCTGCACTACATCAAAGGTTAAGGCTGTAACGCACGTGTAAGGGGAAAATGACCTTTGAACAAGGTAAAGCCTTCAAGTCTGAGAGGAAATGAAGCCTGAACACTGCACATCATAGCCCAAAAGCACAGTTTCCACACATTTCCACAGTCTAATTTCAGTGCTAAACTATTCTGGGGCAGCGACCACCTATGATCTATAGACTAAACTTTTGGGATTCCCAACAGATCATAAGAAAGAAGAGATGAGAAAGGGGAGTGCACCTCCGCAGAGACTTCCATTTGCTGTAAACATCCCCTGGAATAATTCACTGGATTAGGTGGTCATTACATCCCACTGACTTTGCTCTTTTTAATAAATCTGTACATTTTAATAGTTAGCTCTGCATTTATACATCTGTATTTTGGGCTGTCTGATATCTGAAGGGAAGGTGCAAAAAAGAAGGAGCCAGAATCTTTTCAGTGACAGGACAAGAGGCGACAGGTACAAACTGCAACACAGGAGGTTCCCTGTGAACATCAAGAGACACTCTTTTACTGTGAAACAGGTTGCCCTGAGAGGTTATGGAGTCTTCTTCCTTTCACCAACTCATGCACCTCTCCTTGGGGAGATGTGGGCACCCTGCTCACCAATCCATCCACCAGTGAGAACACACTCCACGAGCCTCCCCTCACCCCCTGGCCCTACACCTCATCAGCATCAGCGCGCTGGCTGCACGCAGCCTGCTCATACCATCTGGCAGGGGCAAGCTGCTTCTAGAAGTGCCAGCCCTGGCTTTGGTGGCCACAGCTTCCCCCCCTCCCACTCCTGCCTCTTGTCCCGGGTCACAACTTCTCACACTACCATGAGATTCCTTTCCAGGCTGGCTTTCTTCTCTCATAAATCTGCTTGTAATCTTCTACCTACTGTTTAATCCAGCTGATGTTTATCTCAAGTAAACTTCACCATTCCTCCTTTCCTCATGGTGTTACTGGGTTTGGACAACCTCCCTCCCAGAATGTTTGTTTTTTTGTATCGAGTTCACACTTAGCTCACTACCAGTTTAGCCATTGTTACCTGAGCATGCTACCAAGAAGGAGCCGTGCAAACTGCCCCCCACAGCAAACTGCTAGCAGTGGGTAGTAGATGTGGCTGATATTGCCCACATAAGCAGTGGCCAGAAGACTAGAGCAAGTGTCAATGAGATCTGAGGACATGAGGGCAGGTGAGCAGCCACCTCACCACCTCTCTGGGCAGCGAGGTCCTGCAGGTCCGGCTGAAGCCAGCAGACTATCGTTCACTGGTGCAGGATGATTGGCAAGATTTTATTGCAATGTAGGAAGCTTTGGTGAACAAGCTAAAGGCAAGGGACTGAGACGAAGTACCCACTTCATCTCCTAAGCAGGTATCTGGAGCTGCTGCAACTCGATCATAACATTAAGAGGAAAGACATATTCCTTCCAAATAACATCCCAAAACACTGTAAGGCTTATCTGAGACAGACCTTAAATGCTATCGGACATTTGGACTGAACAGGTGTGCCATGCTCTAATCCACATAGATGTGGGAAAGGAAGGAAAGTGGTGTAGCATGGGATAACAGAGAGACCTCCTCAACCAGGGGAGCAGGGATGAAGACAGCTACAGCAAGGGATGCAGCAAGAATCACATCCGCAGCTGATGCCAGCAGACATCTGTGATCCACTGATGAGTTGTGACCCCAGAGTGAAAACCCTGGCAACCGCTCTGCAGAACACAATTCTAGAGGCAATGTTCTCAGCTGCAGGTTGAGGATGAGGGCACATGCTGAGAAATGCTGAAAAATAACTGATCAAGATGGCCAAAAGTTTAGGAAAGAAGTCACAGCAGCACATTGAACTTTAAGACTTTCATCCTCCATACTAATAAGTCACTTGTTCCAAAGCTGTCAAGATTCTCCCTCACAGCCTCTATAACCCATCCTTGCTTACAGTGTTTTCAGGAGTTTCTTTTTTACTGAGAGAAAGCATTGAATTAACATGCTGGCTGCAAACTGTCACTCAGTCCTGATTCTCGTCTGCTGCATCTCGTTCTCTCAGCCTCTGCTTGCCTTGCCTTGTTCAAAAATAAACTCTTTGGGAAAGGAACTGTGTGATGCCCTGGGTGTAGTGAGAAGGAACAGTTTCTCAACTAGGCATGGAATTACCCATAACAAAAATATCCTTTTTTCTTATTTATGCTTGGCAGTTTTCAGCAGTCATAGCCTCATGCACAAGTTGTGTGGTTATGGGTGGAAAAAAATAGCTTATATGATAAGCAATGTACGTGAGCGATGATATATCATCAAGTAAAAATTGTAATTAGTGATAATATATGGACTGAATGCTAGATTCCCATGGTTTGGTGCTGAGGCACTGATTTATGCTTTACAAAAGTAGCTTATGGCTATGATCTCCACACTGCCATTACACCAAACCAATATTTCATCTCAATCTGTACATCCCCTGAGGATTTTAAGTGCAATCTGAGCATGCAATTGGCCAGAAAAGGAGGAAGCATTGCTTTTATGTCATGGTTTGTGCTCCTTCCTTAACTCCAATTTCTGTCTTGAAGTTAGACCAGATAAAAATGAGCTGTGTAAATGTTTCTTTGCACTTTGTAATGTCTCTGACAACATGATCTCTAAATTCTGTTTCCAGAAGAACAGTACAGTATACTTTTACGAAAAGTAAGCTTCAAAAGGTACAGTAGAGAAAAATTATATTCTGGTTTTGCCCATGCTGATGTGTGGTGTAATTGATTTTTAATTTTTCAATAGCTATCAGCCAAAACAGAACCTTTCGTCTGAATCAAAGACACTTCAGAAGTTACCAATCAAAGGAAAGTGGATCCGTACCTCGCTATATTTAATTGCGCAAACCAAAAGCTGGCTTCCATAGCTTCTTTTCAGTCATTTAAGAAGCCTTATGCAGTCCCACTATGTTCCATGGTTTTGTCCAGGCACCAGGGAGGGCTGTGTCATTGTTTGCTCTTCAGTTCTCTGAGACTCACATGAACATCACCTTTGGTTTGAACCTTCTGGTTTAATTTTAAAATTTTGAACCTGAATACTCAAAGGGAAATGAAAGGCCAAGCCCTTAATCTTACAGCGTGGCACTGTGATAAAACACATCACTGTAGGGTTGCGTCAACGAGGCTCCAGAGTAACCAAACTCAGATGAGGGGTGGCAGTTGTCACTCTGGATCTGCAGAAGGAGAGGCTTCCCCAGAGACTTCAAGGTCTGAAGGAACTGGATGTGTCAAAGCAGAGGGAAGACCCAGGCTGAGCTTTAGGGTTCATCATAGAGCTTGGACTGGTTTGCACTTTAAGAGGCTTTAATATAAAAATGTTACACAGATCTCGTTTGTATTCTGCTGCTTTCCACCAGTGTATGAATGGCCTGCATTTGCACACAAATTCCCTTTGTGAGTTGAGCTGCCTCTGTAGCTCTCCTGATGGTGACATGTGGAAAACGGAGTAGCTGCGTTTGAATTTTAAATTTATTGTTTTACAGGAGAATTAGGCCATACTGATAGTGCTTTAGATGCACGAGATGCTAGCTTTCTTGAAGCCAGCTTCACAACCATCTCATAGGCAGTGACATAGCTATGAAGAAACTGTCATGGAGGACTCTTCATACACTCAGTCCCTGTTAATACAGAGTTTTTACGAGAGAGCGTGAATCAGGCAAATTAATGCAGTTTCTTTTTGCCAAGCAGTGTCTCTCCATGGAAGAAATAATATGTAATAAGCACTGTGAGTGGGATGGCCAACTGGAGCTAAATGGGTAATTCTTACTTGGCATTCCCATTCAATGAGTGATTCACTTGGCAATCACAAGGTCCAATTATCTTTTAATACTCTTTTTTGGATGCAATTGTGATATATTGTGCATAGAAGTAGAAAATTAATGCTTTCACTAATAATGTTTTTAATTTTATTAGTGACTGCATTGCGAAATATAACTTTTTTCAACTCACTTCTAACTTAAAAGATTTTATTTTATACTAATATTGGTATTGTCCCTAATCCTGGTATTAAAAATTACCTGTTATTTTAGTGTGTTCTGTGGCATCCACAGAGCAGAAAAGCCCACTCTTTCTACTGCCAGTTGGTTCTCCACCAACTTGTTCTGCAACAGATATAAAGAGGTGTGCCATACATCCATACAGGGAAACGAATTTCATCAGAGGGCACAAAAGTGTTAGTTGCCAGGTTTTTGTAAGCCAAAATCCCATGACACCTTTTTTTTTTTTTTTTTTTTTTTTGTGAGGATCAACATAAGTCAGGCTGACCATAAATTCAGAACATCTCCTTTATTCCTTGGCTAATCTCAACATTTACGGAGCAAATGCAAAAGTAAAAACCACTTTAAGAATTTATAACTGTACTTGGCAAGTGAGGGGGGCGGGTAAGAAATACAGCAGAGCCAGCAAGACTTTAAAGCTGTACCATGATAGATCTTACCTGGAGAAAGTACTGCAAAGCTGTCGATAGCTGCTTGTAAACAGTAGAGCTTGAAATAGGGAAAACATGTTTTTTTCCCTGTCAGAATGGCACAAAGCCTTGGCTGAAGCCCTTGCCTGGCCTATCCATCTGGCTGATGTGAGAAATGAGATATCGATTTTTCTTATGCCATACGATCAGAAACTTAAGAGGAGCCACAAAGCTAGCAAACAACACACAGTTTATTAGACTCTAAGTGAGATGTGGGAAAACTTTTGCTACGCACATGTTTCTATTTACCAAATGCAACTTATTTCACATTATGAACCAAAGAAAAACAGAACACCTACTGTTAGATTTGCTTCTGGTGAGAACTGATGTAGCTAGGAACTGGTTTGCATGCTGCAGCTTTCCATGTTACAGATTATTTGTTCACTAAAAGGAAATAGTTCCTTTGTTAAAAATAAGCTGTAAGTCTGCGATTTTTCAGAACCACCCCATTACATCAGAAACATGCTTGCTGCTCATTTCAAAGAAATATCTGCCTCTAAATCCATTCTGTATCCTTAAAATTATCATTCTAAGCACCCAGAATGATGTCCTATCTAGAAAGCAGTATACAAGAGGAAATCATAGAGGAAAATGTTATATATTATAATTAAGAAATGACGAGGTAAAGTCAAGAGTACCTATAGGTACTTGCAAGAAGTTAAGATGTCAATATACAACAACATAAGGTATTTCATTCATCCTGCTCAAAGTCATTTACCTACAACAGCTGAAATACAGGAGTCTGAGGATCCAGAAACATTAGTGGAAATGAGAAAGACATGATGCTGGCTACCATAGTTGACATCAGTAGCAAGTTTGTATAATTTTATTCCCACTAGAGATACACAGTAGTTCAAAACACTTTTAATAAGCCAAAAAGTCCCAGAGGGCTGTGGTATCCCATAGGAGGTCTTTTAATGATAGACCAGCACTCAGGTCCTAAGCATCTGTTCTGCTGACTGCCATTAGTTTAAATAGCCACTCAGCCTGTCTGTATTGAAAAAAGCAAGTGGATAAATAGGCCTATTTCGATTTCAGAAAGTGTTACCAGTGAGATGGACAAAACACCGGTGGGATGGCCACAGCGAAAGGCACAAGGCCAGGAGGAGCTGCAGGCCCACAGACCTTGTCCATCTCATGAGTTGCAGGCTGGGAGCTGCTTTGTGAGGAGCACAGAGGAGAACCTGGGACTTCCGATGAGCGGCTTTATGGGGTTTGTGGGGTTTGTTTCAAAGCAAGCCAGGTCAGAAGTGGGAACGTTCCTCAATATTCCCCCCAAAAGTGAAGAGGAACAGAGTGAACTTGACTCCATAATAATAATGAAAGGAGCAAAACCCAAGCAAAGCAATAAAAGTAAACAACCGTCATAATGAAAGCACAAGAAACAAGCATAAGAAAAACTTAAAAGAAAGAGTCCAACCCCTGACAAGCACTAAGCTGAGCCCGTGGACTGTGTGCAACCCTCTTCTCTGTGTCCCAGGACTTTTCGGTCAGGGCTGTGTACCCCATCCTGGGGTCTGTGCTTTCTAACCAGGGTCTGCAGGTTCCTCCTGAGCACATCACACGAAGAGCTTCCCTCCCTTGCGGAGTCCGCTCTCCCTTCAAGCCCTGTGTCTTTTTGTGCTGGGCCCTGCAGGTCCAGATTTGGTCCATGCCCCATGAAGGCACATGGGGACTCCCCATGCTTGTACCACCCTGGGAATATCCACCCATCTCCATAGTGGTTTGTAGGTGGGCACAAAGGCTCAGGTGCTTCTTCTTAGCTGGATTGCACAGTTGGGTTGTCTTTTTTACAGGTAGATCCTCCTGCCAAAGCCAAGGAGGAGTGAGGTTTTTTGCAGAAAAAGGGGGCCATAGTTGTTCCTTTTCTTTTACCTGAAATACTGTGTCCAAAACAACTTGTTGCATTGATGAATAGCCCTTCCACCTTGTTTTGCTATTCAGGAGAGGATAACTGTTTATCTGCAACCTGTTCTGTCCTGGAAAGCTTCAGAGGACCTGACACCCTCTTCATTCTACTGAAGTGTTTCCATCTACTTTAATTATTCATTACATCAATGAGAGGTACATAAGAATGACTTCTCTGGCTAATTTTCTGTGCCATTCCTTGTCAATACAGAGTTCATAAAACTGACTTCCAATGAGAGGTCTTTGCTTCAGAATCCCCTAAGGGATGTAGCCACGATGACCCTGTGAGATACAAATGAGAGTCCCTTTGAGCCAGCAGTCATCCACCATGTTCCTGGATAGGGGATGGTAGGGAGTGTTGGGTTCCGTGACAAAAGCTGCAAGTGCACCCCCAAAGAGCACCACAGCTTGGGAAACCCCGGTTGCCCCCTGCCCTGCTCCTCCTGGGGTCTCACAGGAGCCAGGAGCCCATGAAAGGCTCATCCCCAGAGCCCTGACCCCCTCGGCAGAGGGGACACAATGCCCCAGTCAGGGAGAGGACACCCTGCTTGTCCCAGGGTTTTCCCAGCCCCACAGGCCAGGGAACATCCAGCACCAGGAGTCAGTGAGGAGGGTCTCTGGTCACCCCACACAGTAGGGGCACTGCCTGGGGTACGGGGCTGCCTGTGGGGTGCAGGGAAGAGCATTTGGGGACTGCATAGGACTTACAGTGGGATGTTTAAGAAAGGGAAGGGAAGGGAGGGATAACAGGGATTTCACAAGGTACAAGTGTGGCAAAACAGAGGGAGCAGGGAAAAAAGGGTCCAGTCCAGAGCAAACAGGTGCTGGTGCAGATGTCTGGCCATGCCTGCATCTGACCAGTGTGGTTTGTCCCAGCTTCTCACCAAACTCCATTTCCAGTGATTTTCCCAGGTGGGGAGCTCTCCGGGCTGTGTGCATGTGTGTATGGGTGAGGCTGAGTGCCAGGGGTGGACCAGGGCTGGGAGTCCCTCGTGCTCATGGTGCCAACGTGGGGCGTGATGAGGATGCAGTGACATTGCATGGCCTTGCCCAGCAGCAAGCTGGACCAGCTGGCAAGTGGACCATGTGCCCTGGGGGCCATGGGGTGATGTCACTGGAAGTGGAGCACCTTTATCTTTACCAATGATCTGGACGAGGGGATCGAATGCGCCCTCAGTAAGTTTGCAGATGACACTAAACTAGG
>VXBO01004652.1:84690-177613 GCA_013400135.1 Rhinoptilus africanus
GATTCTATGATTCAGGTACGGTCCGGGGGCAAGGAGCTGTGTCTGGCTCCCTCCTCACAGGCTGCCGGATTCAGCAAACCTTTAATAGGGAGGACTGACTCCATTCCTTGCTTTTGAGAGCTGTGCAAAGACATTTTCCAAGGACATAGATCAGGTCAGACATAACTGATGAGGTTTTCAGTTCGGCTCTCACCAAGGCTTCAGCAGGAGCAAGGTGCTGAGCTGTCTAGCACATCTGGTCTGACACATGTTAAACCTGGACTATTTGTTTGGGATGTATGCAGGTGTTTGCATGTGTCTTGGCTCTACCTCCCAATAGCATATTAAAAAATGTATCAGGACGGTGCAGTTTCAAATGGACACTTCAAACAATGCAAAGAAAACCAAATGCCTTATACATTCCACACCTTGTGGTCCAATGAAGGCAAACCAGGAAAATTTCTCACTGTTGAGGGAGCCTGTATTACCCAGCCTGGTGTTTCCCATTTCTATTGATTTATAATGCTGTTTTTTCTCTTTTATTTTTCAGATTCAGGACCAGAGGTGTATTTTTTCAACTAGGTTTGGGGTCATAAATAATTGAAATGCACTAAGAAGTGGTAGTTTTGGTTGGCTGATTTATGTAGTGAGGAGAGTAAAGTGGTTGTGACCTTCTGGCTTTATCTTTGACAAGCATATAATTGGGAGACAAGAAAGAGACTCAAAGGCATGCCACTACATGGAAAACAAGCCACTATTGCTCATGAAGACATGAGGTGGTTCTTCTAAATTGCCTCTCATTCATGCAATGCATAGTTTATATATTAATCTTTTCACTTCCCTATTGGCTTTTCCAGACACGCTGGATATTCCTCAGTGTCTTGTTTAGTTAGGTTTGGCTTTAGTGGTCAGAGAATACGAAAGCAATGCAAGCCTAAAGAGTGAAATCATTGTGCATACAGTGTCAGGAACCTCGGCAGACAAATCCCAGGAACACAGAAAAGCAAGAACAGGGAAAAGCAAAGGGAGGAGGAAAAAAGCCCAAGCTGAGCCTTTGGTTTGTTTTTTTGTGGCCCTCAGAGAAGGGGGAGAAGTTCTTCACAGAGAAGTGAAGGGAATAAGTTCCTTTGCTTTAAACGTGGCAGAATCAGTTCCCTTATTGGTCGCTTGTGCTGCCCGTGTGGATTCATGACCCCTGCAGCGTTCACTGGCTTTATTTCTTCCATGTCAATGTCAATCACTTGTGATCAGAAAGGGAGGACCAGGTTCCTTACCTATCTGTTATCACCAAAACATTAGAGAGACCGCAGTACAAGCCACTACGATGCCACTGTTTCTGCTCATCTGCACTGATCTCATGCTTTCAAACAGTTTATTATTTATGGACATAATTTTAGACCTAGTGTAAAAGATATTGTTCTTTTTGAAAAATCAAACCACAGTATATTAAGCGTGAATTGTATGGAATTTTTTATATTGTTAGCTCTTGATGCATATGAGGAAATGCACTTTACAGCAATCCTTACAGCCCTTAGTGTCAATTTTTTATTAATGTTTCCCTTGTAATTCTATATTTGCTTCTAGTGTAGATGGGAAATAAAATGGGAGCTCTCCAGTGACTAATACAACATTTTTGAATTTTCATGGATGTTAACAAAAGACTGTGTGGTCCAGTGAATAAAAGCTACTTAGTAAGTTTAAAATGACACTGAGATTATATCCCATGTGGATAATTTTTTTTATTATCAAAAATCATTCATTAAATGCTCGCTATTTTCCTGTAAGACAATATTTCCAGAAAAGATTTAGCAGTCCATAAATGAAATGGGCGAGTTCACGATCAGCTGTCATTCTGTTATTTGATTAGCTCTAAATCCATGTGGGTTTTGAGTGATGACAACCTGTTATCACTGGGCCCTTGGTCTGTAATATTCAGCTTTCTGTCTCCTAAAAGGCACTCACTAAAGGCCATGTGAAAACCTGAACGACAGGGCTTGGGGGGCACGTTGATGGTGGATCCTTCCTCTCACCCATCCTGTGCCTTGTGGGAACTGGACGTCTAGGAATGCAAGTGTCCTGGGCAAAACAGAGACAGCATGGCTAGGCTCGAGGTTATGGCGCTTAGCTAAGAGGATAGATGGCTTTTTTAATTGAGTTAAAAAAAGAAGCATAGGGAAAATGAGGGAATTGGACCAGAGAGTGCAGGGGCTAATGACTGGATACTGACTTCCTGGACAAGTGGAGGATGAAGCAGAGAAGGGTCTTGCACACCAGGCTGCTCCATGCCAGAAGAGCAGTGAGATGTGTCACTGTAACACAACTCAGCTGAGTACAGTATTTATTTAGGCAAGTAATTCTAGCTTGTCCCAAGGAACTCCTGAAATCAAGCTGTTGCCTAATTAATTTCTGCTCTCTGAAAATTTAGAGCTGAAGCAAACATTTAACCAAAAATGTCTCTAGTTCTGTTCATTTCTTCAGGCTAAATATTTTCATATATAGAATTTACAAATTCAGGTCCTGATAAATGATGTTCTTTAAAGACAGGCTTTGGTTTGATATATTATGTCATTGTCCCATGTCAAAAACATTTCCAGTTCTAACAGTACATATTATCCTGTGAGCTTCTATATCCATTTTCATTAAATACATTGAAAAAGTGTTTGTTGCTTTAATGGGGTGCATATTTAAACTATAGCATAGGCCAAGTATGAAAGAAATACAGATTTGAGGAACTGCTACTGTGCAGAACTAAAGGTGAAAGTGATTAAGAAGAAGAAATTGTATTCAGAGTTAAAAAGCAGTTTTGTCCCAGAATAAATATAAATGAGCTTTCTGCTGCTTCAGGGTTTTTGGATTTTTTCTGGGTTTGAAGCTATTATTCTGACCGTAAAGGAGGGAGGGAAATTATATGCAATCATACAAATAGGATCAAAAATTTGTTCCATTTGAACTTTTGCCTATGAACTAAATAGGATGTGGATTAGCTCAGGCTGCAAATCTGAGCAGAGTCAGGAAATGTCAGCTATGTTAATGAGCAAGCAGACATTTATCAGGCAACCACTGCGAAAGTAATCTTCTTGCTAAGCCATTGAAGATACGCCAACAGGTTGCATCTGTAATTGGGGGCACCAAGACACACAATTACACAGAGCGGACCCCTCTTTTCACAGCCATGGTGTTTCAGTCACAAGTCTACAAGTCTTTCTGGTTCTTTGTCCCTGTAATTTTTTGCATCACTGCCCCTAATTGTGCACCCTTTGAAAAGCTGCCCTGTATCGAATGGATCCTTTGCTTTGCGACACTTCAAGGGACACAGCCAGGGCATTCCTGATGTTACCAACCCCCAGCTTCCTCTCGGAAACCAGAGTAGGTTTAAAACAGATTTGACTTCTTTTCTTTTTGCCTTAGACAAAAAAAATAGACTAACTTTATTTCCAGTGGATGTAATTTTCAGGTTTATATATATAGAATCATAGAGTCATGGAATGGTTCAGGTTAGAAGGGACCTTAAAGATCACCTAGTCCCATCCCCCTACCCTGGGCAGGGACACCCCCCACTAGACCAGGCTGCTCAAAGCCCCATCCAGCCTGGCCTTGAACACTTCCAGGGATGGGGCAGCCACAGCTTCTCTGGGCAACCTGTTCCAGTGCCTCACCACTGTCATTGTAAAGAATTTCTTCCTAATGTCTACTCTAAATCTCCCCTCTTTCACTTTAAAACTCTTACCCCTCATCCTATCGCTACACTCCCTCATAAAGAGTCCCTCTCCATCTTTCCTGTAGGCCCCCTTTAGGTACTGGAAGGCTGCCATAAGGTTTCCCTGGAGCCTTGTCTTCTCCAGGCTGAACCACCCCAACTCTGTCAGCCTGTCTTCATAGGAGAGGTGCTCCAGCCCTCTGATCATCTTTGTTGCCCTCCTCTGGACCCGTTTCAGCAGGTCCTTGTCCTGATGTTGGTGACTCCAGAGCTGGATGCAGTACTCCAGGTAGGGTCTTACCAGAGCAGAGCAGAGGGTCAGAATCACCTCCCTTGACCTGCTGGCCACATATACTTATAGCCTTTTTGAACCCCACCCCTGCAGAGAAAGTGATGGAAGAGCATGTCTTCACCATGACAGATGTGATGCATAAGTGCTCCAACCCTACCAAAACCACAGGCCTAATTGAGGTTAATAGCACTCTTTCATTTAGCATGTGCATAAATATTTCAGGGCTTGGGTCCTAAGATGAGGGAAAAATCTCTGCTGACTTCTCTGGTCCTTGGATCCACTCCCTGATGTCTGTTTGGTGTCTCCTTGGCCGGAGTCATCTCCACTCAAGACAGCAAGCTAACAGTTGGCAGACTCTTTGCCAGCTCTCCTACTCCTGCGAGGTCTCCATGACAGATTTCGTTCAAATCCAGGTGCATTTGACCTGAACTGGTACCAAGGGTATGGCTAGACAGCCACAAGCAGCGGCAGTAATATGGGCCAATTGCCTAGTGAAGACTTTCTGCCACTGCGCAGTAGCTGTTGTGTGTCTGCTCCTAACCCTCATCATCTGACCATGGCTTCAGGTGCCTTTAATCATTTGTGCAATATATCTGAAGCTCAGCACCAGAAATTTTTCAGTCCAGGACACTTTTTCTTCCTGAGGAAGTTTTTTAAGAGCTGAGCAATCTCTGCACTATCCAGTTGGTGCTGTCTCAGGATTTTCTAGCGTAGAGTCATACAGCACTCATTATATACACTGTAAATTCACATCTAAACCTTCCTTTGATCTTGCTCTCACTAAACCTGGGGAAAAATTTATTACCTAATTCACCTGAAACCATTCTGTATATTTATTTTTGTCCATGAAAAGCCTTTTGGTTACAGTGACATCTCTGCTTCTCTATATTGTTACAAATGTCCATGTGTCTTAAGTTTTGATTCATACCATGCAGGCAATGGCTGCAGTTGACCTTGTACTGATTGATTGTTCAGAAATCCAGGTTTATACTTATAAACTAGATTAATGCAAAACTGCTGGAAAACAACTGAAGAACAAAATAAAACCCAGAAGCTATTTCAGATACTGAATCAAACACAAGTTTGCCTTCACGATTATGTGTACTGGGCCAAATTCTGTTCTCTTTAGGATTTGCTTTTACTGACCAGATGTACACAAGGACATATTTCATATATGAACCTTAAACTGTAATAGCTGAAGAAAGCCAAATGTAACAGCTGAGAAGCTTTATGTGCAAATGTATATTACCCACAAGAAGCAATTCAAACACGAAGCACGCAAAAATCATTTGAAAGTTACACAAATGATGAAAAGTTGCTACATAAGAAATAAAAAGATCACTTAAATGGGCTGTATAAATGTCTGAATATGTATAGCTTTGCTGGGAATTTGTGGAGCATTTGAAATTTTGGTGTAAGGTGATTTAAGAATTTAGACCTGTGTGCAAACCGGCCTTCTGGGCTGCAGATTTTGGAAGCTATTTCTGTTAAAAAAAACCCAAACCCAACAGCTGGATCCTTCATTTGCTTTAATCATTATTCAGAATTAAAACAAAGATAATTAGGATTTCAGCAACCACTTTCTCAGTCTCGTTCAAGTCCCAGAGCAATAGGAAATACCAATGAGTCTGAACTGTGGCAACTGGGACTAAAGTAAAAATTTGACTCCAAATTGATCCAAATTCAGTGACTTGAATTGTACCACTTCATAGGAACATATAAAACTCACAGTGGGAATGTATATATTTTAGTTTTTGTAAAGGGATGGTTAACACTAGTTGAAACCGCTAAAGTGACACAAGTGACCTCTAGCCCAAGGAGTGATAAATTCCATGTAAGAAAGTTGGAAGGCATGGCAGAATGAAATGATCTATTATGGGAACCATCAGTGCTGTACTGAGACAGGCCAGCACTGGAAGTGATACCGGTGCCCACAGAGGAGACACAGGCGGGAGCAGCACATCATTTTCTGAATAAAATACCAAGCAGGTGGTAATGTAGTTGCAAAACCCAATATCTTGCTCTTTCCCCATTCTATTTCCAGCCAGAAGCAGCTAACCCCATAGCTTTGTGGTGGAGTTAATTTGTTGTGATGGGGATGTTAAAAGCAAGTGCTCTTGCTGCTGAAGCTGGAGGGCATGGGCTGCCCGGAGCAGGCAGGGATGGGGTCTAGGTGCGATGTGTGTTTCTGCTGAGTTGTGCTGGTTTCGGGGGGATCACAGGCTCTGTGGGTTGCATCCCTCCTGCCTTTGAAGGCAGCAGCAGCTGAGCAGCCTCTCCAGTTTACCAAGTGAGGAAAGTGAATGATTTCTTCCTCACCTGCTGTGTCCTTCACAGGAGCACCAGGGATTATCAAACGTAGTTCTTACCCAATGGAAACTTTAAAAGGCAAAACAGACTAATTAAAAAAAGATCATTTAAGCGGTATCAATAATAGCCCCTCAGCTTGCTACCAGCAATGTCTGCAAGGCCAAATTTTCACACCATCTGCATTAGCCGAGCCTTGACATCCATTTTTCACTAGCCTGACCTGGCTGGGCCGGGGAAGATGGGCTGCCCAGTGTGGGCCATAAAAGCTCCAGCTGCAAGGACGCATCCACAGGCATCTCCCCAAAAAGGTCCTGCAGAAGCAAAGCCATGGGAAGAAGCTCACTTTCAGTCGACTGAGGCAACTTTTACAGACCCACATGACCTCAAAACACCAAAGAGGTGAGAGGAGTGCACTTTGAGGGATGTTTGTGAGCACCCATGTTTTGTCCACGACCAGTGTGAATGAGGCAAACGCGGGATTTTTGCCTTGGGCAGCAAATAAAGGGCCTGGTTTTTTCTTGCCTCTTCCCAGGAAAAGTATTTTTTAGACTGTAAGAACTTTTTGTTCCTGACTTGAAGGCAGACCTTAGCTTTCCTGGGCTGTGGGTGCATGTCTTGGGGTGATACAGGAGCTCTTGGGAGAGTCCCAGTTCTACCCCTGCATCCTTCTCTGCTGCCAAACCACTTGACCTGAAAAAATCCATGTATGGTAACCAAAAAGGGGATTTATTATGCCTTGCAAGGTTGCAAGAGGAGCCATTATTTTAAGCTGGGTCATTCTGCTCACAGCTTATGGAGGACCCAACTACAAGCAGCTAATAGCAAAACTGCACAGAGACACCTTTAGCTAGCCTGCTGCTCCCCCACCTGCCGGGCTGGTGCCTGAAGATTGCCTGGTTTTGAAATGGGACAATCCCAACCTGGGGAACAAACTGTTTGCGTTGTGATGCTCCTAAGCATTTTTCACATTTTTACTAATGTTGCTAAAAAAAGAAAAGAAAAGAAAAGAAAAGAAAAGAAAAGAAAAGAAAAGAAAAGAAAAGAAAAGAAAAGAAAAGAAAAGAAAAGAAAAGAAAAGAAAAGAAAAGAAAAGAAAAGAAAAGAAAAGAAAAGAAAAGAAAAGAAAAGAAAAGAAAAGAAAAGAAAAGTGGAAANAAGAAAAGAAAAGAAAAGAAAAGAAAAGAAAAGAAAAGAAAAGAAAAGAAAAGAAAAGAAAAGAAAAGAAAAGAAAAGGGCTGTGGCACACCCAAGTCAGGTGAAATATTCAAAAGCAGCATCAGCTGGAGCTTCATATAAGTAGTAAGGTAACGATGCAAAAGGTTGCATCCCTCTTCTTGTTCAGATCAGGGGTCACTAAAAGCAGGGAGAGGACTGAGTTAGCGTTGGCAGGATGGCTGGTTGTTTTTCTGTTTTGTTCCCCTCTCCCCTCAATGATATTGGCCTCCCTCCCCACCATGAAATCGCACTTGTTGAGACGTCTGTTTAGATGGTTACGTTGGCCGTGGTGATGCAGTTCTACTTATTTTGGTGTTCAAATACAACTCAGTCCTAAAATAAGCCCTTAAACAATTTAATTTTACAGTTCCAAGTAATACTGCTGATACATAAATGACATCCTGGGAGTTACATTAGAAGTCTAAAACGGTAAAATGAGATAAAAGCATATTTTAAGATGAACTGTAGTAATTGTATTTAGCTCTTTTGTAGATGAAAAATCGTGTGATCAATAGATTATTATGGTTTGTAGTAGTTAAAGTTTCATGTTACAGAAATAATCTATGAACAGATTAGGAGAATACAGGGTTGCAAATATCCTGTTATGGTAAACAATGCTTATTTGGCGTTTTACAGACTGTAAACTCTGGCAATAAGAAAGTACTGATTAGTGCAGACCTAGATGAGTAATTGATTTTAACAATTGATTTTTTTTTTATTTTTATCGTTTTGCATTAGCACCATACTGACAAAACCAAAGAAGTGAAATACACTGACATCCTAGTGGCCATTCACATGGCTGATGAACAGTCAGGGCACAGAGATCCTAGAAATGTGGTTTGCAACACTGTCTTTTTCTTCTCAAGCCCTCTCTAAATCACTTTTTCTTACTTAAAAATCCAGTGGTACATTTTGCCTATTCTCCCAGGGCAGAGATTTGGCCACCATGCTAAAGCAAGAAGTTGTTTTAAATTTTTAATTAGAAATGAGAACAACAACAGAAGAGATGTCCAGGATTGTGACTTGGAAAATACGGCTGTGACTTGGGCAGAAGACGTGGCTGCAGCGGGCGGTACCAGTGCACTGCAAAAGAGATGCTCCTCCACAGGTCGCCCACTCGGGAGATGCCCCAGCTGCTCCAGTTGTCTTACTCGGATTTTTCTTTATATAGTTGGCAAAAGCTACCTGGTGATTTTTAACTTAAATTATTAACTGGTTTGGGGACAAGTTAAACTGCATTTGCCTGTAAGTAAGTTTCACCATTAAAAAATAACTAGCTGAGCTCTACTTTAAAGATGCTGCTATTTTTATCTGAGAAATCAAGGGAGTTCCTGCCTGTTGAGAGGCCACGTGAGCTGAGCACCATCGCTGTGCTGCAGCAGGAGTCTCCTCCACTTTGGAGGAGACCCACAAGCAATGCCTGGACCGTGCATCCTGCCCCTCAGCGGAGCGTGTCCCCACAGCAGGGACACAGGTGACACATTCGAGGTGAGACTCACGGTGTCCTTGGAGGAGGAGATGCCACCCTTCACATATCCTGCATTTGAAGTCAGTAGGATCAAAGCTCTGGGCTCTGTGGTTGTGCTTCTCTGAGGTGTTCCAGGGTGAACCTGCTGTAGCTCAACACAGCTAATGGCAAGACCCTACGCTGGCACTGAAGGAGGGCAGTTTTACAGCACTCCCTGGATAAATATCCACTTTTAAGCATCCTAGAAAAAAGCAATGGCTAGTATTTCAGCTATAGCTTAAAGGTGGAGCTCTCACAGAAGGCAAATACGTGCTTAGCCATGAGGAGGACTGAGGCAGCCAGCCCCCTGCTCCTTGACCATGGTAAATCTGTGAGTACCAGAAATTCGCAGCTGCACAGTTTACTCCATTCTCAACAATTTACAACACTGCTGCTTTTCGTCACCTTGTTTCACCACAGCACTGAATTCAGCATTGCAACTGAAGACATCCCTGCCTTTATATCTGTAGGTCTATTAACTTAGGGCAATTACTCTGCAGAGAGGTGACAATTCCTTTATGGAAGTTATTGAATTCTGGTACTGCAAACACTGCAAACAGTGCATCAATAATGAAAGGCCAGTATGAGAGCACAATGTACCTGCATCATTCCAAAATACAATTTTTTTTATGGACTATATTGTCTGACAGATAATTTAGCCTGGAAATTAGACATCAATTTTTAATAATATTTAAATTTACTTTTCAAGAAAAGTTAAAAACATGAGCTACTAATTACTGGCTTGACTGAACAGGAGGGAGGTGGGGAAGCGGAGGTGAAAGGAAATGAAAATTAGGGTCACTGAGATGTCTCATTGGAGTTTGCTGACCTTTAGAAGAACTCCCAACTGATTAGTAACCTTGAACATTGATAAATTAGATAATATTCACTCAACCCCATCTCATCTTTTATTTAGCAGAGAATTCCAGCTTTGTTCAGCAGTATGACTTCTGCTCTTTACATACATGTAACACTGACTGTCTCTCCAAGGATTTGATTCAAGATTTAGGTATTATGTCTCAATTCTTGGCTTTTTAGCCCATTTCTTAGTGTATTGCACTGTGCTTCATGAACCTACAGAAGGAGAAAGATCCTACAGCACTCAAGTCAGGGTAGGCAACAAAGGGAAAGAGGTGCTTGTTTTCCATCTATACACCATTTTAGTTTTGATTAAAAGCTGGGATTAAACACCAGTATTACTCTGCCTTCCAGAAAGGATTGAGCAAAAATTCAGAGATAATTTTCCTTACAGTATTCATATCTGTTATAGGTCTAAATCTGGCATCGGTGGATGCACTGAAACAGATTCAGGGCAGGGACACTTGCTTCACCCATAACTTATCTATCCATGGACCCAAAATAGGACCCAAAATAGGGATGCTTACAACTATTCTGTGGGTATCTGCCCTTCTCTCTACCAGCTCCACTGCTTTCCTTCAGAGATCTCTACAGCCTCTGACAGAGCCCGAGGATTCTGCCCTTGGAAAACTTTAGCTCTTCTGAACAAAAGAAGTCTGGTCTTCATGCGTTTCCTATGTCTACATTATACGTATACTTTAATGAAACTGAAGTGCAATTCTTCAATGGTAACACCTTCTGCTAAATCTTCTCTCAGAAATAGGCATGCAGCTGCCACTGAAACCCGCTGGAGATGTGCCTTTGCATCTGAGGGGAAAACATGACCTCCTGACAATTACTAGCACGTAAGAAAATACTGCACAGAAAGCAGCTTCTTTTTTTACAGAGCTAGCACTCTTCTTTAAAAACTTTGATTGCAGCTTGCCAGGAGCTGGACAATACAGTAAAACCCTTTAGTACCTGTTATTTATGGACTAGGTGAGGGAAAAGGTTTATTTGGTCTGAAAATCTTCACAGCTTTCATGGTCCAATGTAGACTATCAATTTGGGGCTTTTTGCATTTTTTTCAGATTTTTAGCTTCTTGCTTCTATTATTTGCATTCACTAGCGTAGCACCTCTTGTACTCCCTGCTCCAAAAACATCCCGTACTCAGCAGACACTAGGGCTCAAGGGAATACCTCCCAACACATGCAGTTGCATGGCATTCCTTTGATCTCCTGCTGTACCTGAAACGCTGTGAAGTAGCATCTGTTTGTGGGAAAATAATTCTGTTTTGTAAGAAATATATACATGGACTTCCCTTGTAACTTAATATTACACAGGGGTAATAGTAATAGACGTTTTGCCTGACCAGGTTGCGTGACAACCTACTGAACGGGTGAGAGAGATGCTGAAGAGAAGCAAGACCCTTTGAAAAGAACATGGCTACTGGAGAAGTATTTCAAGTATGCTGCTGTCATCTGGGGCAGTTCTTCCTCTCCTGTTGTACCTCCACTGTTCGTGATGTATTCCTTACAAATTCACCCTTTTTATAAGTGCTGCTTTGTTCTTTATTTCTCTCCTAGAATAAGGAGAGCTTAAGGGTGGCTTTGGTCACCCCAGCCTCTATTATTTATTGTCCCAACAGCACAGTAGTGAAAATAGGGTTTGCATATTGACATTTCATGCATTAAGATACTTTACACAAACAACAAAAACAGCCGTGGAGCTTGTAGAAAGACAAACGAACCTGGGGCAGCTGGATAGAGGAGAAATTTGGAGAAGATCCCCCGTAAATCTGAGCAGATGCAAGTCACACACAAATGGTCTGTACCCACCCTGGGTGACAGCATCCTGCTGGCACGTAGGGTCTCATCTTTAGGCACAGGAATTTTCTGTTCACTCTCCTGTAATGTCTCAGATGTATGAAGTTATTTATGTATTCCCAGAAGAATAACAAAAATAGGACATGGTAGGCATAAGGTTGTGCTAGGAAGAAGTTCCCATACGTAAAGGACCTAGACCAGAATACCCCGTCTATATTGCCCAGCAGCCGAGGCACGCTGGCGATGAAGGGACAGTAACAACATGCAGGAAAATGCCATCCCTGAAAATAAAAGACACTACAATCAGAATTGTAAGGTAAGAGAAATATTTATTTAAATTTGCACAATAACGAGCTTATACTGAACAAATTCAATCAAGAAATAATAGTAAGTGCAGTAAAACAAGGAAATATTGATGACTTTTCCCATCAGAAAACATTAAGAAGCCATGCCTGTGCATCACGGGTTTTCTTTTTTGGCTTTTTTTTTAAATTTTTTTTTTGTTTTACAATAACTTCTATCTTTTTTTTTTTTTTTTCAGCGCACATACTGTACATATCACATCTTAGCTGCTAGGTTCTTTATTCCTGAAGGCTTCATCCTTTTACTCAACGGTCTGCTAAATTCTGCAGTGAGCAATCAAACACATTTGTGCAGATCCAAATATGATTAGGTAAAAATCTCTGCATCCGGTCAAGAGTTGGACTCTCAAAGCTTCGGAAGACCCTGTAAGAGCTCCTAGTTGATTTTGGATCTTGACATCGTTATGTACAGTGTTACAATGTGTCACTTTACACTAAACTAATATTCTGCATAATGATGTCAGACAGACAAATAGCCAGAATATTTGGGCCTGACCTCATACAAAGGTTTACACATCTGAGCTTGTCTCGAGTCCCATAAATTTCACTCTGATTCAGGTAACTGAGTTCATCACATATCTGCACTTCAAATGGACAAAAACCAATCTAATTTTAGTTTTAATTTTGTACAATTTTTGGTCTAAAGGTCTTTTTTTTGTGAAGGAAAATTCTTTAACCAGAAACTGCTTGTGAGAGGTGGTTGTTGGTGTCACAGTTCCTGAAGGCACTGTGGGTCCACTGAGCAACAGACGTGGCCGTTCTAAAGAAAGAAAAAAACACAAAGAAGAATTGAAACAATTGTAGTATTTTGTACAAACTCAGTCAATTTAACAAGCTCAGTCATTTGCAAACACCCTTCAGATTTTAAAGCACAGATTTGTAAAAGACAAGACATCTACATATTTTGATTGGATTCATGACATTGTCATCATGTCCTTCCCTTGCCCAAGGGAATGGGCTACTATGGTTCCTCTAATTGCTTGGTTTGCTGCGGTCTGTATCCCAGAGCTACAACAGCCAAACTGAAAGACGCTGGGATCAGTGGAAGAAATGCTCCTGCCATAAAGGTATTGTGCACCTGCTAAGGCACACAAAGCTGCTGAACAAGACAGGGCACTTGGGAATTTTATTTAGATTGGGACTCTGGGTTTTATGCTGCATGCTTCAAGTTAATACATCCTGGCTGGAACAGTTAACATCAAACCGTAAAGTTTTTTCCTGATACTCCAGACATTGATCTGAGAATATTAGCAATTAAGGGAACAGATTGCCTATGGACATGATTAAAGTACTGGAGAAATTGTTTTCTGCATCTCTGTTACTTCTTTTTTTTTTTTAAGTCTGATTTTTAGAATGCAAATAAAAGCTGTGTATTATTTTGAAATTACTCCAAATACATTCAGTTGACTAAATTGTCATGACTGATTAAAGACCAAGGTCTGCATCATTCAAACATTTTCTTTCACTCCTGTTACAGGAGGTTAGACAGTCCTGCTGTCCACCTTCTTTACTTGTGATTTGAACTGGTTTTGTGGCTAAGTCACCTTTAGCTGATGGCCAAGTTTCTGAATTCTTAAAGGATTTGTGTAAACCTATTTTGCTACAGCTTGCTTAAAGACGCTTAGACCAGATCTTTGACCTTCCATGCGACGTGCTGCAAGAAAAGAATGGGGTGACAGAGCACAAATGAGATGGAGAACTACACAAATTGGGCACAGCATTAATCTGATCTGTAGGGAGCAGGCTGCTCGCATGCAGAGCTACAATATTAAAATGCTGCCAATATGAGCAGATAGACTATTTTGAAAAGAAAACTGTTCTGTGATGAGAACTGAGTAAAGTTTGTCTTGCTGGGGGACAAAGTGGTACATCTTCACTGTTGAGGAGCTTCTCACCTGAGCCATATTAAATCTATGGGGTTTGGTAGAGCATCTGTCTTAATCTGATATACATTCACAATGCAGCAATGGATTTTATTAGTCTATGAATCTGTTTACACTGAATAGAATTAGCTGATGTTTAAGGTTTAGTCTTTGCTTAAGAGAAAAGGGGAGATGGGAGCAGTACACAGGTGGCCATCAGCAGAACTGACACATGGCTTCTGCACTGCCACTGATTAGCAGGACAACAATGAGAACACATTTCCCATCGCTGAATCTCTAAAGAGCTTTAGAGAAGAATACACAAATAAATACTTGTTTTACAGACAGGGAAACTGATGCACATAAACCTCAGCAACTTGCCCAAGCAAAAAGTAACTTCTAGCATTGGAGTTGGTGTATGCCACCAGCTACGGACCCCAAAAGTATGGGTTTCTGCATGTAAGTCTGGTTCAGCATCCTTTAGGCAGCAGCTGGCTTTCTAACCATTAGCTACTCTGTCAGATCACATCATTTTCTTCTAACCACCGACCTGTTTTGACATCCAGACTAATGCCGACGCTTACTTGGCACATACCACTTCCCCCATAAAAGGACTACGCCTCAACAACAGCAATTGCTGTTGCACACACTATTGTGTAAGGCAAAGTGGAGGAAGAAGGTGGTGCTTGACAACTTCTGCTACATGAACAGTTACTCCCCACCACTCCCAGGAGGAGGTCTTGAAGGTAAATTATTTTTTATGAGCATCTTTTCAAAGTAGTTAATTGTACTATATACTAGAGTTTGGGAAATATCTTCCTTGAGAAGGACATAGAATAAAGACCAAAGTCAACTGTAAATTTCAGTAATAATTAAAGATCTCTGGATGAATCCTGCTGTCTCTCTCTCTCCTTGTCTACTGTGGAAATACTCTTTGTCATTCTTCAGTACTGGATGGTGGAAAATACAATTCACCTTACAGGCTTATTTTGAATGGAAAAACTACTTTTAACCTCCTTTTCATTTGCATCTTTAAAAAGAGATGCCAGAATTCACATAAGCCCACAGCCATTAGTTTTTCTCCTCAAGACAATTAATTCCTTTGACTACAAAAACTATGAAATGTTCTAAACATTATGTTGATTCTACTTGTAATTTTAAAGCAAGAAAGCTATATATACAGCTAGTCCTTTTATTCTCAAAACAATTACTATTCTCAAAAAGCAATTCAATCAGTTCTGATAATGATATAGTATCACATAGAACAAATTTCTTGTGTGAAGTCTAGTCTGACATATACATTTATTGCTGTATATATTTCCAAGATAGCATGGAGTTGTACAGTAAGAACTGCGATCAAACTTGAAGCGAGCTATCCTGGTGGAAAAGCCAAGCCCACCACTGTGTCCACAGCACACTGCAGCATGGGCTTAAACCTGTGGGTGGATGAAACCATCTTTCTAGCACATGCAAGAGTGAAGTCAACAAAGTTGAACACTTTTATTGTAATCTCTGCTGCTTTAAAACAAGTGTAGACACCAGCTACCCACTGACCGGACTCAGTGCATTCATTTTTATATGCCACAGAACAAGCTGCAAAAGAGGCATCTCAGCTGAGCTTTTATATTCTTTACCTTGCACTGGCAGAGAGTGCACTCTGTGCCGTGCTTAATCCAAGAAGATCCAGTGAAGCGAATGACGTTGGTTTCATCCAGGCAGGTTTTGGTGATGTCATTGCGAATGGTGTCCGCTTGGCAGGGGTCAGTGACACAGCGTGGGCAGCACTCATTCTCAGGGAGGACGCTGAATTCACAATCCACCTCTGGGCACGGCAAGGGCCAGCAGTCAACCTCACCTTGCTGTTTACAAATATTATGAGAACAAGAGATTATAAGCTCTTACTTGGTTTCATTACCCTCTGACTCACCATTATGTTTCTTAACTGGCAAATTTTATCCATCTGGTCCTATTCAGAAGTTAGTGCAGAGAACACCGATATTCACTGTCTGTGGAAAACACAGCAAGGCAGGTACTTCTTCTGCATGCTGTTCAGGAAATGTATTAGTTTTAACTTATTTCAACACACTGCAACAAGTTGCAGATGAAAACTCTCCATAAACATCATGCAATTCAGAATATGGATCTGTCCTTGGGAAGTTCTTCAAAGCAAAGTGTAAAGTAAAAGTGCTTCAATGTCTCCTGTTTCACCTGGTTCTTACTTCTATTCAGACTGTTGCTTTGCCACATAAAGCCCTCAAATTCAGCTCTGGACAGGCTAAAGTTTAACTTTGCCATGGTTACAAATGCATTTGCTGAATTATGGGTGTCAAGCTACCAGCAGCCCAATGCAGCAGCGAACATCAGCACATTTTCAGTGAGAGGACCTACACCCCCTTACCATCCATTTTTGCATACCTGAACTTCCACACTTAATCATGCTTTCTGTATGATGGGTTCAGTGCAGTCAGGGTATGAAAAGGCCAAAACAGAGACTTGCACTGGGCCAGGATA
This sequence comes from Rhinoptilus africanus, assembly GCA_013400135.1. Taxonomy (NCBI): domain Eukaryota; kingdom Metazoa; phylum Chordata; class Aves; order Charadriiformes; family Glareolidae; genus Rhinoptilus; species Rhinoptilus africanus. The sequence goes on from VXBO01004652.1 coordinate 101,090, forward strand.
TTCATAGGACAAGTTACTGTATACCTGTACACAAATCTAAAGATGCCCAATTATTCAAGTCAGTTACCAGAAGTTAGGGTCAGCTTCCCTTCAACTCTGGACTAAGGCCAAAGTTTCATAGCTACTGGTCAAAGAAAAGACTGCACAGAAGTAATTAATGCGTATTCCTTTTGGAGCAGGTCCATCTCTGACCTCCAATTTACTCAGCTCCTTTGAAGCACAGATTGAGTAGTCTGGATTTAAGGGGGACAAAGAGAATAGCATTTGGTCCTAGGAAAGAAGTTTATTCACAAAACCTAAGGCTTTTAGAATGACGAGTTCAGTACTGCCAGAACAAAAGCTGAAAAAACGTCCCAGGGATTTGACATAGCTCCAAATTTACCTTCCTGTTGCAGAAAGTATTGTGAAGTTACTCTCATACAAAATTTTCATCTGGGTCAGTTTTTCTCTTTTTGAATCACATGATGGGAAGAATGAAAACAATCTTAAAACTAGTCACTGATCTTGACATTTCAAATTATTTTTGTAGTGATGGACAGTACAAGGAGTAGACAGTATGTTGTGATCCCCCAAAAAAGCCCTGACAACTGAAAGAAAGCAGGCTTTAGTTACAGAAGTAGCATCTTGGGTAAAAAAAAAAAAAGAAACTTCTATTGAGATCCCAAACTATACATTGTTTTGGTTTGGGTTTAAGACATTTAATGAAGCACCTGGGAATCTATTTCACTGGATTTTAGCAGCAGTAACACTGAGAGTACAATGTCTACAGAAATTGGTTTCTGGCTGTTATTCACGATACCCTGACAAGAGAAATCTGCTAGATGGACTAGGCTTTACATTTGGAGATAATTTGTGATAAAAAGCTAGTTGATTTTATCTTGGGATTTTTTCTGTCATGGAAACTTCTTGAGCGGCATCATTTTTTGCTCAGAGTCTGAAATACCTGCCTAGGAAAAAGATCACAAGCTTTAAGAGATTATTATTTTTTAAAAAAGTCATTTCACTATTTTGAAAAATGCATCCAGTCTTAATATTTCTTCTGTTACTCAGAATGTCTGAATGAATAAACATATTTCAGTCTATTGGCATCTCTGAAATTATCAACTGTGAAAATAAATACATATTTAGAATTCTGTTATACAGCTACATTGGTCTTTGAATGAGTGAACACATGAGTATTGTTGCGCAGGTGCTATATCCAAATGACCTCCACTCTTTGCTAAAACGATCGTCATGATTAAATAATTTCTATTACGTCTATTGCATCAAAATGCATTTTTGACTGGAACTTGACAATACGGACAAATATCCATGAAAACCAGATTTCGATTATACACATACTCCAGAGGAAATTAAATGGATGCTAATGCATGAAAATTAACTATTCACAGATCAGAATATCTCATATCCTTTTTCCCTCCTGCCTCGGCTGCTGTAATCGGGAGCCTTACCAAACAGCGACACTGCTGACAGTTCTGTATCCAGGAGTCACCGCTGTTGTAGGAAAGCTCCCCGCTCTGATGTAAACACTGACTGCTGAGCCTCGGGTCGCATTCAGGACAGCAAAATAGGTCAACGGTGGGATTTTCACAGTCACAGACCATTCGCCGGCACATCACATATCCGCTCTGTTGTTGGGAGACAGACACAGAGTGATGGCAGAACTTTGCACAACTCCAGTAGTACTTGTACCAAAATTTGATTTTTCAGCATGATTCTAAGCCACTAGCAGCTCACGACTTTTTCTACTAAATGATATCTTTGTCAAAATACAATCCAAACAGAGGCAGAAACCACAATACACAGTAACTAGCAGAAAGTTCCCCTGTTGTCTTCTATACATCATGCAACAGAGAGCTTTCCCCCAAGGTGATGAAACCCAACGGTGTCTTTCCCAGCAGACAAACTTTAATGGATTGCAATAAGTTTATGTCCTTCTCATATGGATGCTAGTTAAGTCTTCTTTGAAACTTTCAGACCTGTCCCTCTCTTCTGTAATTATTCACATAAGGAAGATGATAGGTAGGTCTGAAATTAAATTTGTGCCAATGAAACTTGAGCTGCTGAAATGCTCAGGACTTTGTCAGCAGTGTATTGGGCCTTCATTCTTCATCAGCATTTAGCTTGGGATCAAGCCTCCCACAGCAAACATTTGAGAAAGTTAAGCTGAATTACTCTGCAGATAAGAGAACCTGCTTCTATTTACAGCCATCTGCTAGAGATACTGGTGTCAGTCACCAACACCAATATGTGTCTAGACAGGCAGTTTCTTTGCATGAAAATGCCATTACTCCCACACAGAAAACACAGGTGGCATCTCTGCTAACAAAACAGTTCTATCGTCCTTCTTTCAGTATCGTATAATAAACCTCCCGTGGAAGTTCTGCTCGTGCAGGTTGGAGAGAGAAGCTCTCCCCAAAACCCCATACAACACGTAATTCCATTTTAGCATCACACAAACACCTGAGAAGGCAGCTAAAAGAGGAATTTCACTTGAATCACAATGTTCTTCCCTTTGTCTCTACCACCATCTTGCAGAAGCAGCTGCTTCTATTTCTACTGACCTGGCATGAGCAGACAGAGCATCTGTCATTCTCCAGCACCCAAATCTGACCGTTGTGCTTGATTTTGTCTTCATGGATACAGTCTCCTGTGCAGTTCTTGCCATGGGGACATCGACAGTCGTACCCACCATCCAAGTTAAAGCAAATAGTGTCATTGGCACAGCTATGCCTTCCGGTTCCACATTCATCAATGTCTGCAAAAACATGCCATGTTTTAATGCTCTTAGACTACATTGAAGTAACAAAAATGTTCTTGCGGCAGTCAATATAAATGATTCTTGGCCATTACAGCCTTCAGCTGAAAATTAATTTGCACTTCACTAGAATGGGGAGAAATAACTTAGAAGTTCAAAAAAAATATTCTTCAAGTCACGTCAACTTTTAAAACATGATATTTTGAGCTTTCCTATGCATCCTTCTAAGCGGATGCTATTGAGGAAAGTGGTTTGAATGAAGAAAGCACAGGAAATGTAACCAAAAAAAATAATACTCAGCTCCCTAAAAAGCATTACTTTGTGGCAACCATTCATGAGACATGTGCAGTTAAACAGGAAAAGCTGCAGAATCTTCTTTTCAAAACCTTTTGCTGGCTCTGTCTAGCACATTTGAGTTCACTTGCTGAGAAGTTAATGTGAAAGGTGACATCTGACCTGTAAGCTCATTTAAGCCAGCACACCATGCTTTAAGTTGCATCATTTATTAGGATGTGTAAACTAGAATATTTTAATTATTCAAGCTGCAGTGACATCTATAGCCCTTGTGTCTAGCACAGAAAACAAAGAAAAAAAAATGTCTCCAGTGAATAAAGGTAATGACTTCAAAACAGTCATATTTCAAAGAATTCAAGAGTACTTTTAAAGGTCTAGTTAATCAGGGTACACACAATTATTTTGCAAGGGGAAACTAGTAGCACACACTGCCTTCTACCTGAATAGTCTTTGTTCAGCTTTTTCAGCTGTCCATATGCAGAAAACTTACCCGGGAGAAAAGCTTTGAAAGGGCATGAAGTGAACAGCTATATGTGACAAAATAAGGAAAACACTAGAAGAATAAAAAGTAGATCTAGAGTAACTGTAAATATCAATACTCTTGAGTTCAGCTCTAAATACAATTCCACAACAGTTGGGCCCCAGCTCCTAATTAGAGTTCATTAAAAAGTAGTGTTGTGATATTTAACTGTCCAATAGATCAGTACAAGACAAAAAAAGCAATATGGTCATGCATGTATCTTTCACCATCAGCATAAAAACTTAATAAAACACTCAGCTTTGGGTTCAATAATGGAAATGAAACCTCCAATTCACCTCAAGCACATTCAGTTTAAAGCAAAATAACTCAATTATCATTTCAATTCCAAGTGTGGCTGCAGTCAAAAAAAGTAAACAAGTTGCTAACATGAATATGAATTGGGATGAAAAACAGCAGGGAAATTATTAGAATTCCATTGTACAAATAGTCAGCATTGTGGGCTTCCTTCAAATACCGTGTACAATAACAGTGGCGCCATCTCAAAAAAAGGTAGTACAAAATTACTAGGGCTTATGGGAAGGATGAGGAAAATGTCATTTGAGAAGAACTGAAAAGAAATGGATTGTTCATGTCTAAAAGGACATCAGCAAGAAGGGATACAGCCAAAAAATAATGAATACTCCAGAGAAGACATGTTGAGAGCTTTTGTTCTCCATGTTGCCTAACACACAAGACAGGGGACAGTGAACAAAACTGAAAGACAACAAATTTAAGCCTGATAAAAGGAAGAGACTTTTCATACAACACATAGACAAACTATGACACTCACTGCCACAGAATGTTAAGAGGGGAAAAAAAATGCACAGCCAAAGATGTATAGAGCTAGCAAGAGTATTCAATTCGTAAAGCTAACAGTTTTGGAAGAGAGATTACGTTTCATGCATTAGGGTCTACGGTGCCCTTATTTACATATCAGATAATCCAGAGCAGGTGAATTGTCTCAGATCTCCACGTCTTCTGCCTCATTATCTTCTGATGCATCTGGAGTCAGACGCTGTTGCAACAGGGCAGAAGATAACTGGGATCATGAACCTAATTCAGTGTGGCTATTCGCATGGTCCTGAACAGCTGAAGCGTCACAGGCACATCAGGCAGGGAAACCCATCCCAACAGTAAGGATACATAATTAGCCAGCACAGGTTGTGCAGTATCCAGCCTTGAAGGTTTTTAGACAAGTAGCTAACAGGAATGGTTTGAGTGATGCTGGTCTGGGCAGAGCAGAGGGATGGAAGAACTGCTCTCTCCTTCCTTTACTGTCTCTTAAATCCATACTGAAGTTATACAATCTGTCAAAGTTAAGATCTCCATATACTCGCTCTAACTGGTTTTAAGTTATGCAATAAAGAGAACAAACACAAATCCTCTTTAAATATAATGATTCAGGTTAACAGCAGGATTCCCTTTATCACTGAAGTCATTTTTAATAAATGACTTTCTGACACTTGTGTTCATTTGTTTAAAACACTCGTTTGTATAAAGCTTTCACGTAGCCAGTGTCATAAATGAATAATGTAATTTCTCAGCAACCTGGCCACTTAACTGAAAGCAGCCATACTTAGTGAGATACTTGGACGAAGTTCAGCTGTCATGTAAATAAGAACATTTTCCTTTAAACACAAATGGTAACCCTAGAACACTAAGTCTGCATTTGGCACTTATGTACAAGTGTACTTCACAATTTGCCCATGAGGAAAATGCTTCTGAGGTTTGTTTTTCAACTTGGTAATGGCTAGAGCGCTGTTACTGAAAATAATTGAGGTTTCATCATTGACTCTGGTATTGAGCTGAGCTTAACCAACATTGAGAATTTACGAAAAATTCCAACCTTGTTTTTTCAGTTGTTGAATTCATGAAAATAGATGTTCTAGATAGGGTGATTTAAATATCCCTGGTCAAAGCAAGAGCTATTTAGGTTTTGATTCTAACCTAATCAGAAACAGCAGTGTGTTTATAAAGCAGCAAGAGAAACACAAACTTTGCATGTGTGAAATTCTCATCTGCATTATTCATCCACACCAAACTCCAGGCATTATCTGCAAAGAACTTGCACACAAATCATCCATACCAAGAAAAACTTTGTTCAGCCTTTTTACTGTGGATTTATAATGGATGGTGAATTATGTTACTGACATTTTATTTACAGCCATAACCAGCTCTCCAAATTCTGTAACCATATGGACAGGGTACACTGCCACCCTGCACCTTTTGTGACTGCAAAAGGGAGAGGGGAGGATGACAGGTCACGTACTTCCAGTATATCCAACCACAGAAGCATGTCATTATTGCTTTCATATTGTTTAAAAAAAAAAAAAAAAACAAAAGCACAACAAAACAAACAACAAATCATTCACTTCAGGCTATTTACAACACACTGCTTTGGAATCAAGCAGCTTGAATGTTATGACATTAGAACATTAAGTCTCAAAAGACTTGGAGGTTTGCCCCAGAAAAAAACAGAAACAAAACCTAACTAGTTACACAGTGCTAAATTGGAGATCACTTCCTATTTATCTAACTTATATTACAAATTATAGCAGCTTTGATCTAGCACACTTCCTTTTCTTACCGTCATCCGTGTAGGGTGCTGCACCNTGGTGCCCAGTGATAGGACAAGGGGTAATGGGCACAAACTTGAGTATAGAAGTTCCACCTAAAGATGAGGAGGAACTTCTTTACCTTGAGGGTGGCAGAGCACTGGAACAAGCTGCCCAGGGAGGTGGTGGAGTCTCCGTCTCTGGAGACATTCAAAACCCGCCTGGACGCGTTCCTGTGTAACCTGCTCTAAGGTGGCCCTGCTCTGGCAGGGGGGTTGGACTAGATGATCTACTAAGGTCCCTTCCAACCCTAGGATTCTATGATTCTATGATTCTATGATCCCTGGGTACAAGTTAATGCTGCAATGACAAAGGAGTACCACAGATGAAGAAGTAGTGACACATGTCACACAAAGCTAGGAGTTAGTTGTACCACAAGTGGTGTCATGCCTACACAGGAAAAATACTGGATTAAAGTCATACAAACTGGTGACAGTACCTGGAATGGCTAAACTCCACTTGTAATATTTGAGAGACTGCAAAGGCAGAAAACTCCATAAAAACGGGAACTCAAATTGCCCCACCAGGTTGTGACCCAAGGCTGTATTTAACAGATTTACTGACTGTTTCTTGGAACAGACAGTCAAAGAATTCCTAAAGGGACAAAGCGTCATTTGACTTGGCCCTGACCAGTGTGCAGGCTCTAATTCAAAATGTGTCTACTGAGCAACTACTCTGTATTCGTGACCAGCAGTGACCACAGTGTACGCAAGTTGAATATCCTTAAAGCAATTTATTAGGCTGCAAAAAATCTTTTATTTTCAAAGGGGGAATTATGTTGAAATGATGATATTTTAAAGATTAATTAAAACTAGTGGCCAAAAGGATAAAATGTTCTCAGATAAAAGATTGTTTAAAGATACTATACTATAGATTCAGAGTAAACACATGCTGTGCTAATGAAAAAGACTTTAAAGGGGGGATACATTTCATATAATGTACTATTTTTAGTTGAAAACTTCATGAGCTCCTTTGTGTTCCTTACATGCTGTTAAAGGAACTATGTGCAATGGAATAAAAGAGATTGTTGACTCACAGACTAAAAGCGTGTTAATTAGTAAGTTATAAAAGGCAGGAATAAACGGTCTGGCTGTCACAAAGGAGAGTTATCCCAGGGAAGTTCCCCAAGAATCTGTGCCAGAATGTGTGCTGTCCACTCTACTTAGTCACGTGGAGAAATGGATCAACAGCGAGATGAAAAAGGCTGTTGATAAGAAAGTATTAAAACCAAAAACATTGACAGTGAAATATAGAAGTAGTTCATGATATTGACTGAGTAAACAATAATATGTCAGATGAAACTCAATTGTAAGGTGCATGGGGAAATACCCACTCAAAAATCAAATCAGTCTTTTGGATCTATTCTGGAAAGAGATCTTGGAGTTAACGACAGCTCAACAATACTTTGGGCAAAACTCCACAAATACAAGATTCGTAATGACAGATGAGAAAACTTGCCATAAACTCACAAGGAACATGAACAAGGTATAATTAGAAAATAACCTGTGTGCACCTTGGTAGGTTATGACAAAGGGCTCAGATGTACATTCTTATACAGCTGACTGAAAGTTAAAACTTTCCCTCCTCTGATGAGATATCCAGACTTACGTTCAGGACGTTCACATAAAGCCAGACAAGATCTCCCCTGGAGATCATTCTGATATCAGTTAGATTGTCATCCTTGTAAAGAAAAGATGAACATCTCTATCATTGAGAAATACACTGTTAGAAGGGATAGGATGGGAGGGTGAACACCTCCTTTACTCTGAAGCAACTGAAGTTTCTCAGTGACTTTAGCTCTGAGGAGTAGCATTAGCTCAGCAAGGCGACAACATGAGGATATCTGAATACTTTTTGCTTAAGGCAAAACAGGAAGAAGTGCCTTTGAAAGGGAGCCCAAGCTCTTCTAAGCAGAAAGTTTGGTTTCTGTTCTGTGTCCTAAGTAAATCTATTGACCGATGTAATCATTCTTCACAGAGCAAGTGAATTGTGAATAATTTATTCATGACTTCATGCAAGCCAGCTGTCAGAGTGCTTAGCAGATGTGGAAGATGAAGAGATGAGACTTCAGATGCCGGTAACACCAGCTTCACAGAAATGTTGTTGCCTGATAAAGTAAATGTGTTCAAATTACTGTCTTATAAAATGTAGTGGTCGAGTTTCTGTTTTATTAGTCCTTTTATAAAGGATGAGAAACTCTGCCAAGTTTGTACTCTGCCCACACTCCAGAATATTTAAATACTAATGTGTCTCCATATCTGTCTTCTGTCTGGTGATGTTTAAGTTGCATTCCCAAACTCAATAATGAAGCCTTAATGCCTATAGCTCTATTTGGGATGGATGGAAAAAAAAGTCACTTTATGGTTTTATTTGTTGATCATGATTTTGGTCATGAATAAAGGCAAAAGGACTTCGATGGAGCTTTGTGAGTGCCAGTAACATCTCCTGCTGAAGAGTAGTGATTCTTTATTTCCTGTCTCCTTAAGCTATCAGTAACAAAGCTTCTGTTAAACATTACCAACACTGTAGAAAGCCCGAAGTTTAGGACTTCAAACTGACAGCGGTTTTTCAACTACAAGTAATTTCATGTACTAGTTAAAATATTGAATGTACTGTGAGATAAATTCAGACATCCTGATAGTCAGCAGATCCTCTGCAGTTCCTCTGCCTTCCAGATCCAGAGACTATTTTAGATATTGTTCATCCATTAAGGCTGGGAAGCATCCTGAGGCTTGTAATATGCTTCCATCCCTCATTATCTGGGAAAATACTGTTCCGGCAGAGCCCTAGCCCTCTGTGTTGTCTGGCAGCCTGCTCTATCACACAGAGGAGGAAGTGACTCTACTTCTGCAAGCAGGATGGCAGACAAAGAACATAGCCAGACATTTCAGAACATACACATACAAATAAACCCTTGCAACCAAAAAGATCATTTTTGAATTGGGCATTCTGGATTGATGCTTTCCAATCCTTTCATTTGCACCTGTCTCATTCAAAGAATGTGCTACCTGCTGAGAGTAAAGGTATGCTGATCTCATACTCTCGATCAACAACAGCTGATACCTGCCAGATACTCTTGGTAAGTCCTAAGGGGCTGCACTAATGAGGTGAGCTATTCTTTGGACATGGAAGTATGCAAAATGTCCAACAGCTGATGAGGTATAATCGGCACTATTCTGGTACAAACTAATACAGCTTCTCTCTTCAACTGATTTTGGAAGCTTTTAGACATTGCAGGGGACAAATTCAGGGGAATCCAGATCTCACGCAGAACTGCAGAGCAAATATTAACCAGGCCTGAATGTTCTTATTTTAGGATTTTGCCCTCAGTGGTTCCAGGTTTTTTAATGCAACGATGCTTGAGGCTGCAATATCTACTGTCTTAGCGTAGCTTTCTTTTATCAAATACTACATGAGAGACAACCTTCAGAGCACCAATAAGACTGTGTAAAGAAACTATAAAGGAAAGGTGTAGGGGGGCAAAGAGGAAGGTACCAGGTAATATACCATGTTGAATGCTATATTTACATATACATAAAATTTAAGACTTCCCAAACCCATGTAGTTCTCTAGGTGGCTGATCTTCACCACTTTTATGGAAACAGGGTGATGCATAACTTAATTCTATTTCCAAAGGAAAAGCAACAAGTGCTACTAAGAGACTGAAGCCCTACAGCTGCATTTCTCATCATTTCTCTCAGTAACTATTATAGAGACCACAGGTCTATCCAGGAGTATAATATGAAGCAAAGCTAATAGCAAAGGAATCTCTAGGTCTTCCATTGCCTGTAGGTACAATAAAATGGGATTATGCGTTTCTGCCTTGAAGTACATTAGTCCAAGTACTCAATGTTTTCAGTCATGCCAAAGAAGGAGCAGCAGCCAAGGTCAATATAAGTGCAGAACAGGCAATTCAGCAGCTATTATTTCATTATCAAGCACTGAAAAACTCTAATGCTACCAGGAAGTCCACCTCTAGCTAAGAATTTTTGGTATGGTGTCCTAATGGGACCATTTCCTGCAAAAGGGGTAAGTGCTGTTTTGGTATTCTGTTAAAATAAGGTTTTTAAGGATTTGATTCTGTTCTTCTGTGATCTTAACAGAGGTGTTTCCACCTGAATCTTTGAAACTGGAGCCCTTGCTGAAGGAAGCAAATTTCTGACTAACACTGATCACAGAAATTCTTTCTGTAGTACTATCAGCACGCATTCAGGGGACACCGACAGACCCAGATTTGAGGAAGACCACAGAGAACAATCAAGAAAGAAAAGGTTTGAACTCACACTTCCTTGGCTTTTAAAGGTTGTCTCAGCTGAAAGAGGGAATTTTCTTCAAAGCAACTAAAACTTAAAAAAAGATGAGCCAAAGACAAGTCTAAATAAACACTACTTTGAACTAGTCCTCTTAGAAAGCAAAATGGACAAGCCCCTGAATAACATTTCCTAACCCCTATGAGGTTTAAATTCTCTGTTGCCCCAAGAAAGAAACCAAGGCAGGCCCAGTTTCCCTTTGGTGCAGTTCACCGCTGCTCCTTCTATGGTTCTGCAAGCTGTAGCGCTGGCACAAGCCAGAAACTGGCCACGGATGCAGCAAGAAGCTCATACACCTGCAGGTGGGAAGTGGGGAACTGATACTTGAAATCTGAGATTTGTATAGCCTGGAAGCTGCTCCCCTGTTACAGCCAAGTGTCTAAAAGACCATCCACCAACAGCTCAATCTAATCACTTCTAACTAGGGAATAATGAAGAAGTGACAAAAGAAATCCATTTTCTTATGTCTTTAAACCCAGTAGGGGAATCTCTCACAGTGCAGAGATCTGACAGCAGAGAAACCAATTGCTTTTGCGCTACTGTGTTCTACTACCAGAAGTTTAACTTTCCATACCGCAATGGATTTTAGGCTCTCTTCATACCTTTTTCAGGTTTTATTTTGTCTGAGACACAATGTTAAAGGCTTCAATCCAATACAAGTGATGTAGTAAAACTAATAAATTATCTAACCTTCCTTTCAATCTCAAGTTGCGACATATTCCAAAACTTGGAGCTGCAATCAATCAAATTGAAAGTGTTCCACTTTTACTGACTAGGGTTATCAGCAATGAAGATAGTTTCCTGGCATCTGTGACTTAATTCTAATTACTTGTTATCCTCTGTGTATTTTTAATAAAGAGCTGCTGGTGCTTTGTAGAAAAGGTCAAAAACATTCTAATAATTGCCACTTCTGCATACACGTAGCACTCCCCATATTTCTTTTTCCTTGGCTTTTCCTTTGCTTAGAAATTGCTACTTAATCATTGCTTGTTTGCACACATCTTAAAAAGCCACTTTGTACCATGTATATCTCTTGAGACAGCACATGCCAAACCACTACCTTCAACCCATGAGACAAATGTTATACTGGCATTGAAGACAAAACATTGAGAACATTTCGATAAATGCTTGGCTAGAGTATTGCCTGTGCCGTGAGTGACAGAAGGGCAACGTTATAATCAGAGGGATCACAACTTCTCTTTGCATCTTCTTGTTCTAACACCTGGCCAGCTAACACTGACATTTAGTTAGTTCTTGACAAAGAAAGCTCAACTTAGGAAAGCAGTGGCTGACTCAAATCGCTGATTCCTCCTGGGAAAACAGGCTTTCGGCTGTGGTGAAAATGTGTTGAAATAAAGTATTGATGATGGGGATACCGAAAAGGTCATTCTCGCTCCTGGAGAACTGTCTGTGTGTCTGCCTTAGTGAAATTAATTCAATTGCTTCCCTTTGGGACCAACGCAGCCCACCAATGTGAGTTTAAAAAGCAAGGAAGGAAAGCTTATACTGTGTGAGCACTGAATATTTCAGCACTCAGAGACAGAGGGGTTCTCCCTTCTCCTAATTGTGCCATAAGTAGTCCATGGCAAAACAGATTAATTTGTTCTCTTATTTAAGAGCAGCAGCATACAACATCTTAAAAACTGAGTAACACTCTATACTAAGAGATGTCCATCTGAAAATAACTGTGTTCTTGCTAACCCACTGTTCTAACATCACTCATAAACAAAGAAAACCTTCCCATCTCCTTGTCCCCCCTGTCACTCTCTTATCCCCTGCACCTTGCCCCAGCCCTAAGTCCACTGAGCTTCCCATTTTGTAAGGTTTTTCTTGAGACTGCAACTTTCTATAACCAATTAGCCTACACACAGGAGGAGCACAGCAGTATTAACCCAGGTGTGGGTATGGGTGTCAGGGCTGCATAATCATTCTTTGCCATGCGAAATATTTTCATCACAGAGTGTTTCGGTGTAGGAGCAATGAAGTGGAGGAACTGAGGTCTGGATTGAGGCCCGTTTCTACATATAAAGAACCTGACATATAAACAGATTACTGTGGAGTGACTGATTACAGCGCATGCTATCAGCCCACGGGAAATCACTTATGCAAAGACCATGCACAGAAACAGATGTAGGGCCAGGGAAAATGTGTTTTAAGCACCGTGCCTGATTTCACATATTATCTTAGCAAATCATAGAAATGGCCACTAATGCTCCAACAACATGTTAGAAATATTCATATTTTTGTATTCTTTTGGCTTTTGTTTATGATGCTTATTTAGAACACGATCGCTTTGGGTCAAGGTTTAACTTCCATTGATACATTGTCCAAGAAAATACTTGGCCACTACAACCAGAGATACTAGGTATTAATGTAATGTGAGTCGTAACACACTGTTTTTAGGTACTGACCTTCACAGGATTCTCCACTTGGTGAAAACATCCCATTGTCATGGTAGCCATCTCTGCACTCGCAGTGGTACCAACCAGGCAGGTTAATGCAGTTAGCGCGGCTGTCGCACTGAACAAAGCCATCTGAGCATTCGTCGATGTCTGTTCAGCAAAAAAGACAACAAAAAAGAAAGAGAAAATTCACACAGATGAAATTGGTACATTCATCTGATGGAAAAACAATGTCTCTGCTAGTTCTGGGTTTCACAGAAGTATTTTCATTACCGACAATTGAATTTCCAGAATTATTTGCAGTAAAGTTTTCAAGCATTTCCGTAAAAGGACTTGGGTAATGGTTTGGCCCTGCCAACAGTGGAGGTTCTGCTAATCCCAATTTACTGTTTACATATTAGCAGCTCTTTTTGTCACAACACATGACAGATAATCTGACATCTGTGTAAGTTACCCACAGTATGAAGAAAGGTGTGGGATTCCAGTTCAAATAATAAGACATTAACACTTTGAGGAGTGCAGGCTGCCTGATAAAAAAAGGTTGTTTCTAGGGGTCTTAAATACTCACTCTGATCCTTGCTTATGCTCTCGGTGACACTGATTTTAGGCTAGTAGGGCTTCCCTATCTTGTGGAATTCCTGTTGACTTACACCGGCGCCTCTGACTCAACAAAACTGACTGCAGTCTCCTCTCTCACCATCAAAGAGAACAGCTGGGATTACAAACAAATGCTTAGACCTGAAGATGAAATACAACACATTCTCCTCCTCCTGGTAATTCCTTTGGGTTATGCGTTTGTTAAAAGATGAACATCCACTGACTAAATTTTAGAGTAACAACTGACCATGGAATGGATTTCTGGAGGCATTCACTAGATCCAAAATCCACCAAAGCACATCCTGCAGACGCCTGAACTCATGGACTTAGCAGAGATGCAGAGAACTTTGTGACATGTTCATTTCCAGTACCTTCAGTTACGCAGTAAGCTGCATTAAAGATCAGGTCCCAGAGTAGGAGTGTTGTTAACAGTTAGGGAATGCCAGGAGAATGGAGTCAAACAGGGATAAAAATGTGACCTTCCTTATCAGATTCGTTGCATTATCACTGTGGTTTATACCAGAGGCAGTGTACCTACTTGACCAGCAAGCTGACCAAGAGGTGCCTATGGAACTGGAACACGTGCAAACTGCCTTCAGAAACAAAATGCTCTAAACCCTAACACCGTAAGTTTAACCAATGAACTAACCCTCAATCTACTGACCATTCTGGCCAAAGTAGGGATTCAAGCTTTCTCTAAAAGGTTGACTCTTTAAAAAGATGAACGAAGATAACAAATTATGACTCAGACTCTTAGAAGTACCTCAGCAGTTGATCCCGTACCCTCTGGGATGCAGATATGAGGGAGAAGTGTGATGTGACCACTGAGATATATGCAAAATACATCAAAATTCTGCCCACAGTCCCTATTAGCTCCCATTTATGTCATCTGTTATTCGCATAGGAGAAAGTACAAACTGGCTAAGAAAATTAATTGTGAGCTGCAATAAGGTAACAAATCTCTTTCTGAGAATACTAATGTGTGCACAGATAAAGATATACTCACTCTAGACTCTTATGAAATGTATTCAAACACAAACTTTAAAAAAACACAAGGCTTCATCATCCAATGAAAACACTTTGTTCCACATTTGAAGGAAAGAAAAGTATTAAGTACATGTGGGATGCCTGTATAAACTATAAGGTATCACTCAGTCACCCACCTTTGGTTTTGAGTTGCATTTTTCTTATACACGCCAGAGGGTAGGTGGGATGTGCTCTGGGTATTTTATTTACATGTAAATAACATTTCTTTGGAATAACCTTACAACCACACTATGAGTGAACTGGTTTTTCAAAGCTTTACAGATACTGGATGAAATTTCATTAGAAATCTTCATTATTAAGTCTCAGTCTGATTTTCTAGCAACAGTCTCTCTAACTGGGCACGCCTGGTGTACATTACCAGTATTTATGATGATGAAAATTACCACTACTCCTGCTGGAATATTGCACCGAGAATGTATTTTGACACTTTGTGCACCACAAATTAAGTTGTAAGTGTCTATTGGTTTAAAACAGAATTTTCAGCTCCACTATGAATCCAGGATAATCATCTAAGCAGTCCTGCAGCAGGACTGAGAAATGCCAAACCTTTACAACCTTTCTGTTCAGTGTCTCTCTCCAAATCAGCATAAAGTCTGGCCTTTTTCTTGTGAGCAGCCAGGAGCCAGTGGGACCCCAGAGGTGTTTGAGAGATCAGAGGAAGATCAATGAAAATTATGTTACTGTAGTGAGAAAAGGTTGGTTTGCAGTCTGTGCCTTATCTACTGCTATTCGCTCACATACCCACAGATTACTTAAGAAAAAGGAAAGGAAAAGAAGAAAGGACTACAATCTAGAAGTTCTCTCACCACTGGGGAATACGCTGCCTGGGAGACAGCCTGCCTGGCAGAACAGATCTGAGTTACCATGCTACACGTTTGGCATCACCTGGTCAGTATAAGGTAACTTGTTGGGGTTGGCCAAAGCTCCAAGCCCCAGAGAATCAATGAAGCACGTAACCTCAGAGGCTGAAAGAGTAGTGGTATTGTTCAGACTCAATATGAAACTTCATACTCAATAACATGCATTAAGACGCTGGATGGCATGCATTTTTTCTTTGGGAAAATGAAATGTATTTATTGGTGATGAGGTGGAAAAAAAAAGCGTTATTTAGGTCAAAGTAACAGATATGAATTAAAGAAAGCCTGTGTTCCTCTCTTCAGAACAATTTATTTGTGAGTCTGTAAGCCTTATAATTATAAGCATAGTATTGCAGACATAGGGTGAATGCATTCTGATGAACTCACTTACTGATTATTCAGGAAAAACAAGCCTTGAATGTCACGTCAGTATTGGTAAACTGACAACAAAAGCAGCTTTCCTGTATTTATTTGCAAACTAGCTGACAAACCTATCTCACAAGAAATATTACTTGGAATGAAGTGCTTTTACAGATGCCAATAAACAAAGAAATATATTCTTCTGGTTTTGCTACGGCTGCATGCAAAGTTGAGGGGCGTCATGTAAGAACCCCTCCCGTAACGAGCGTGGATGGAAACACGCTGCTGGTCTTTAAGAAATGTACTGTTCTTAACAGATTGTTTGCCTGAAACCATTGCACTGGAACCATTGCTGCATCGACGTTGAATAGCCTGTTACTCCTTACGTGATTTTGCAGTGAACAAAAGAAATCCAGAACAATTCTTCTCACCACTAACTTTTTAGGCAAATGACATTTTACAGCACAGGCCAGTGGGTTTCAGAATATAGATGCTCCTTATACACAGAATTTTGTTCTAAATCTCCCATTAGATCATTACTTCTAGTACAACCTTGCTCTGTTATGGGACAAAATATAACTGTCACAACCCTGTTAAACAAGAAAATGCAGCAGAATTTTTTTTTGCAGAGCCAAAGCACTGATATCATGGAAAATTTTCTTGACATTTGGATAAAAGGATTTCTATTTTCAAATGGGCATAGCATGGCTCAGGAAGTGCTGCAGAAGTCTCTACAACTGAAATTATCTTATTAGTATGGGAAAAGCAGCCAGAAATAATTTTTCTCTGTCCTATGGTGAAACGTTCTCTGATGAATCATCNTGGCCTTGCTCCAATTTATGGCAGAACTCCCATTGACTATCATGGAGGTCACATTTTCTTGATTTTTCTCTTTCCTTTTCACATAAAGAGCACAATTGCACAGACCAAATATGCCACCCCACTGATACGAGAGTCCAGGTTTGGAACAGAAAGCAATACCGAGACAGTCGCTGGAAGCAACCTTGCCCCCAAGCTGGAGAGCAGCTACACAGCTGTACCGCAGCTCTCCAGCATCGCCTGCTCCGGCTGTACTACACCCTACCGGGTCTGCATGGCAGAAGATTTGTGATTTTGGTTCTTGAAACACTGTGGCTGGAGAACACACACACCTGTGAGACTGACGAGCCCACAAGGCACCAGGAACATGGGGACTCTCTCTACCCTACGTAACTCATGGACACGCTCCTGGCAATACTGTATATGTATATGTATGTATACCCTACTGCCACAAATGGTAACTGGTTATTTCGAACTTACATTGCATATGATTTGGTTTTCAAATATTCAGGTTTTCTCCTGTGCATTTTTCTTAAGCTGAATTCAGTCAGTTGTTTCCATATTTTGTTACACATTTTTTTGGGAAAAAANTTCTATTTTCAAATGGGCATAGCATGGCTCAGGAAGTGCTGCAGAAGTCTCTACAACTGAAATTATCTTATTAGTATGGGAAAAGCAGCCAGAAATAATTTTTCTCTGTCCTATGGTGAAACGTTCTCTGATGAATCATCTTGCAGCTGCTCAGTCAGAGGTGTGAGCTGACAAGAGAAGAAAAACTGATTGAAGTTTTGCTTGGCCAGTGGCAATGGTGTATCAGTGGGCTATATGGAACATGAACAGCACTAATGAAGTCCTGTTTGATGCTATACTAGAAAGGCATGAAGAATGAAGTATTACTCTACAGAAGGAAGTTACTGAAAGGTTTTATACTTTCACTTATGAAAAAACTTAAACAAAATATTTAAGTACAAGGAAAGGAGGCATGTGTTTTTTCAATAGCAGGTGATGACGTTTTTAAGCAAATAGACAAAAGAGACATTCTGAGTATGCAAGTCCCATTCTTTAACTGGCTATAAGAAGCTGCGGCAAGGTGNGCAGAAGATTTGTGATTTTGGTTCTTGAAACACTGTGGCTGGAGAACACACACACCTGTGAGACTGACGAGCCCACAAGGCACCAGGAACATGGGGACTCTCTCTACCCTACGTAACTCATGGACACGCTCCTGGCAATACTGTATATGTATATGTATGTATACCCTACTGCCACAAATGGTAACTGGTTATTTCAAACTTACATTGCATATGATTTGGTTTTCAAATATTCAGGTTTTCTCCTGTGCATTTTTCTTAAGCTGAATTCAGTCAGTTGTTTCCATATTTTGTTACACATTTTTTTGGGAAAAAACCCCACCTTTTTTTTTTTTTTTTTTTTTTCCCCAAACTGAAGCCGAACTCTAATAAAGTAGACACACAGTCACAGGCATTTTGAAAGTAAGTGCTGTATACACCTAGCTCCCCTTGACAGGAAAAATCCTCGCTCTTCCAAGTCACCTTTATACCTCAGAATCACTGCTTTCCTGAACTGTGGCAACAGTTTCAGCTGTTACACCCCCTCCTCTTGGGGAGACTGAGAAAACTCTACTCCCTGAAGAGTAAAATAAGATCATTAGTAAATTATCCACTGGTACAGTAAGAAAAAAGGAAAGCTATCTGTCTGGTGAATATTATTAGAGAATTTTTGTATAATAAGAGCTTTTGAAGATTGAAAGTGGTATAAAATTGCCAATTTGAAAAGTAGCAGTGCTCTTTCATCCAGCAACAGGACCGAGCTCTCTAATGTGGTCAAGCTGCACTCAACAAAGAACCATGGCATGGGGGGAAGAAGAGGGGGTTTATAGCATTTTATTTTACTCAATCCAAGACTGAAATATTATCATCAAATCCTCCTCTTAGAAAAGCCTGTATGCCACCAAGGACAAAGTTATGAAGACACAGAGCATAACTTAGTCCTAAAAGACTTTATTTCATAACTGCTTTATCCAGGCCAATACAAACCAAAGCCCCAGTAGTACTCTCCCATCAAGAAGGCAACACCACAGATTGGCAGCTGTGAACACTTACAATTTAGTTATTTACATCCTGGAAGTTTTTCTGGGACGGTATCATACATGGCACTCAGTTAAGACTACCAATTAATAGAGAATCCCTGTTGCAACAATCTGTCCCAGTGCTAATTGGGTTATTATCACTGGATATATTTATAAAGATTAATGAGCAGCCAGCAACTTGCATAATGTTCAGTCACTACTGACTTAGGCTAAATTTGAGATCTCATTTCAAAGACTACAGCTCTTCCAGCCTAACGCTAATCTCCAGAGCCACTCACATCCCAGCACCATACAGAGTATAAATAAAGTGCAAATGCTGAGAGACAAAGAATTTCAGAAACAGAGCACTGGAAAAGTAGTTTAGGGGACTATGAAGCTGTTTAAAAGGAGAAATCTTCAATATTTTTTTTTATGGCTACATTTGGAACAGTCAGACTCTGATATGTCTTTGCATGTGGCAATACATTTTCAAGGATGTTACATCTGACTTGAATATAAAAGAGTATGTCCCAACTAGTGGGACTTGTGCTTAGATAACAGAATGCTCAGTAGGATTAAGATGATAGCTGAGTTATCTGGTTTTAGTAAATACGTATGCAAGGGGGAAAAGGCCTTATTCAGTAGGACAAAATGAAAGTTCACTATATTGCATAATGTATGCTCTGTCAAAACGCAATTTTCTGGAGTAGCTTTGAAAAGAGTTCATTAAAGTTCTAGAGTCCCATCTCTCGCACTGAAGAAAAGTGTTTGTGTGACAGTAGATTTCTAATAGGATGATATTTGAGAAGACCTTGCTGTTCAATCAGACCTTTGATTTGAGATCTTATGCAAAAAACAGGTCCCAGTGGAGAAATATAAGTGCCTGAAACTAGTTCAATATACTGGAACTATCTTGCTGTTAAAACAAAGTATCTTCTTTGGGGATTTCCCTCACACTACATTCCCATATATCACATGCACATAAATACCACACAGAGGAATAAAACCCCCAAGAATACAGAAGCTGAGATCGCTGAAATAATGCATGATGGTATCAGTTATGCCAGAAAATGAAAGTTGTTTAGAATGCTTTTTAAATCTGTTTTGTAAAGTCTGATCCGCTCCTTTCTTCTAACGCTGCTGTTGATTCACAAAGGAACTTTCTTCCTTGGTCAATAAAAGTCCTAGAGCCTGATTTTGTTTACAATCCCACTATGATTTGTTCAGCCTCCAGTAACTCTTTAAAGACATGGTATCATGTTGTGAGTACTAGGGCATGCCTTTCACTGTATGGGTTCTCACATCCAAGTTTTCATTAAACTGCAGAATATTCTTGAGTTTAACTGTATTTGCCGCCCAACATTTCATTCAGTTACAAGTTTAAATCACGAACAGCTGGATTACAGCTGGCCTATGGGGCACAGCAGAGAGAGAAGTCACTCATCATTTTATCCTAGCATAACATAATTCTGTGAGCAAAAGGACTTTCTTGATATAGCATTAGAAACAACAGTTATCTCAGATGCAGCCTTCAGAGAAGAGTGAAGACCATGGCCTTTTCTCATCCTGCTCCCCTGGATAATGAATTAGGCCTGTGTCCGAAAAAAATGCATTTTGAATGCCTTTGGAGTTGCTGCTTCTATCTCCACATCTCCCAGACCTTCCAGAAATTCTAGCTGAGTCACCTTAAAACCATAATCTGTCTCAAAGGGCAGGAAACTAGTGCTGGGGCTATAAATGTCACATTAAAAATTGCTTCAACAGGTTGAGTCAGTGCTGCAGATATGTTCGTCACTAAAAATTTCCAACTGTCATGTTGCACAAAAAAATAACTATTGTTAAAACAAGTCTCTCTTTTTTTTTTTTTTTCAAATCTAGCAAGGGCATGATTGCATTTTTTAAAGTACTCTGTCCATGGAAAACTAATTTAGTTCCATTAATGAAAAGGAAGCAAAATGTGATTGAGGATGTAATACGGAATTATAGTTCATTAATTCTTCAAGTATGTAATTTTCCAGACTCCTGATCCCCCATTGATTTCTGCACACCCCCATAGGTCCTGCTAAATGCCAGCAAAAAGAAATTCAATCGTGGTGTTGTTTCATGTGTGGCAGTGGCGGCACTCCAAAATTAGAAATATTATGAAAGGGAATTTTCCACTGACTGCTTCACCATGCAGCCCTGTTAACAATTCTTTGTTGTCAAAAATTGATCAATCACAGATCCCACCAATAACTGAAACTATGACAGTCTCTTATTACACAGCCAGTATCATCAAAGGAGATGACATTTGTAACAATTGCAGATGATAATTCAGAACACCCAATTAGCCACGACGAATTAGGTGCATCCAGGAATAGCATAAAAAAAAAAGAATATATTTTTCAACAAGATTCTGTGAAACAGACTGTGCCAATCCCCATTAAAATTATTAATTAAGAGGTCCTGTGCCTCTGCTTCTAGTAGTTGACAAAGATGCAGTTTTGCTTTCTCTTTGTCCATTATTCTCAGTACAGCACCTCATCTTAACTGTAACACATGCTTCTGTTTCCTTGCTAGCCCTATCTTGAAAAACAAAAGTAATTATTTTCTTCAAGATAGCAAAAGCAGCTGTATACCTTGAAATACACTGATAAACCCATTTTAGATACCTACCACTGTTTGAAAGTTAAGTAGCTCCATTTGCACGTTAGAAATAGGACTAACACAGTGGTGCTATCACTAAATGTGTCACTTGTTGGGTAATAGTAGCCATGTCCTAAGCAAAATAGAACTGATTTGTCTGAAAAGAGAAGAGCTAGTTTGGCCAGCTGTTACTTCTTTTCTAATGGGTGGGAAGGAAGGCTTTACTTGGACAGTGTACTGACCAAAGATCATGAGTTTCCTCAAGTGAGGAGTCAAGTCAGTCATAACCATGAGTTATGACTTTCACATATATGAACCAAGGATGCAACCAGCACATTATCAGCTTAGTTTGGGTTCAGCTTTGCGAAAAGCTGTTTCAGATCAGCTCTGGTATGAATTACAGTAAATTTCCAAGTATTTAGTTCAGAGGCCATTTAAGGAAAACAAAGAAAAGAGCCCACAAAGCAACCCAAACAAAGTTTTGGCTAGGAATTGATTTGATACTCTGATTTGAACTTGGTCTTCTGTTTGGGTCTTCCACCCTTCGGTCAGGGTATCACATGTATTATATGTGTGCTTAAGTTCAGAACACTCTTACCTACATTTTCTTAACCAGTGACTTGCTACCATGACTCTCAGTCCATACAGCAGTGATCATTAATTTGCATTGCTGCTTCTGAAGTGTAAAATCATGAAGGGATTGTGCAAAATTGCTCAAGCACAGACAAGGAAAGAAACACACTATTCCTTTGCTTGGGCTATAAACATATCATTGGCGTAGATCTGCAGAGACTGCAGACTCCCTCATGTTGACAGCAAGACGAAGGGCTCCACAGGGATATGCAGCAATGATTGGCAGTGTTATAGATTTTAATTCCACTAATAGTTGAATGGCTCGTAATTCATAAAAGAGAGAGCTTACAGTGAGTGATGAAGGTCATCCAGATCTCCCTTACATAACAGAAGGAAATTCTATTATAATGCTGCCCAGCTGTACTATTCACATTCTATTTATAGCCCACTGTATTTTAAGAACCTAATTGAAATTTTAGTTTTCATGTTTAATTAAGGAGGCTCCTTCCCGTAGCAAGTAATAGCTAAGTAGTGGATGCATTTTGATGTTTTAAATAAATAACAAAAAATCTTGTCTGCTTCTTTTAAGCTGCTACATATAGGATTGTAGTGCTGCAACAAGCTAAAGAAAATATGAAGAGAAAAAGATAAGTACTCGTATTTGGCTCTTCAGCAGAGAAAAAAATCTTTTGTTATTTAAAACTGACAAAGACTCTGAGGGAGGAAAGAAATAATAAGAACCCAAGAAACTCTGTCAGGCAAGGAAAATGAAGGGAGAAAAAGACACAGAAGGATGAAGTGGCAAAGCACCTCAAGCTACAAAACAGAAAGGGTGAGGTAAGCAGGGTTCATGCCTAAATCCAGAATATTCACCAAACTCAATGTGGGCATTTTTTGCTTAATTTCTGTCAAAGATTTACTTTGTGAATAAATATAAGTAAAAATATAAAGCAAAGTAAACCTTCTCAAGCTTCTGAAGTCACCAGCCCTTGTCTCACAGCTCATTTTTAAGCTTATTTTTCATATCTGAGAAAAATTCCGGTGATAACAGGGATTAGGGTGACCTCCCTTCCAGACACTGCAGCCAAGAACAAACATCTCATCTACAGAACCCTGGCTTTCCTCGTGGCTCATTGCAGTTCTGATTTGTTTACTCTCACAGACAACTTTTAAACCTTTTCCTGCAATTTAATGAGCTAGCAATTTTAGAACATGTCCTTTTTGAAAGTCAAAGGAAAAGTATTTTCGTATGGTTTATGAACTGGTTACACTTCCCATTCAGAAAAAAAATATGACATAAACCCCACTATGTCTTGTCTCAGATGTTGATGTATTTGAACAGAGGAACAAGGGGTGCAGAAATGAGCTGACTTTTATCTTACGTGAACTTTTGCCATTGCGTTTTTAGGCAAACCTTCTCACCTACTCAGCTTTCCCCGTATGTCTTGATTTCCGCATCTGTAAAATGGTGAGAAAGTGCCTCTACCAGCTCTCTTTTTTTTTACATGAAGAACCCTGGGTGAAGAATTTTAAGTCAAAGCACTGATTTAGTAAGTACCACATGTGATGATGCCAGGGCATGGTCTGGGGAACAGTAACACACCTGGGAACAGGAACTACAGAAGAGGCCAACACGGTTTGGGGAGAGGGGAGAGCATTGAAAGAGCACTGAGCTGTAGAGATGAAAGCTGCACCTCCTGCCTTTACTCCCCTGCCTGCTTTATTTGCTAGCACAGACAGATCACAGAGTCAGAAGGACACTTAAGGATAGTAATTTAAGTCTTGCATATATATTTTTTTTTCAAACAGATCTCACAATGTAGACCACAAGTGGTGTTTCTTATAGAAATATAATAGTCTTGCGTACAGTGCTGCTGCGCTCTAAGGATCTTTAAATTTCAGGGATATTATAAAGTGGTGGAATATAGCACCAGCACATGTAATTAACTTCATGTTATTATATAGGTTTGGGGGAAATATTTAAGGAGAGGGAGGGCTCGTAAGCTATTTGGTATACCAGCATGATGATTTTCAGAATCTCACTTACAGCCAGCTTATCTATATCATATATGCCGTGTTTGCAACCCATCTGCTGGCTGCATATGTCTATTTTTCTGTAGCCTGAATTAGCACTTGGAGCATTGTTTAAATAGAGCATTCCTTGCAGGAAAGGCTCTTTCTCCAGGGGTTAGCTGAACACCTCTCTACTACAGTTTTGGAGACTGCCAATCATGTTTTCTTTTTCTGTTTTCAAGTTACTTGTAACAGTAAATATGAAAACTTGGCTTTTACTGGCACATAGTTAGCTCAAGATGGAATTTTTAATTATAACAACAATTCAACCAATACTCATTAATTCTTTGCTAGATTTTTTTGGTGTTGTGGAATATGCAGTATTATTTCTCTTCTCAGCAACAGTCTTTTCTGAATTGAAAGTTACTCTTAAACTGTAAACATCACATGCCCAAGACGCATAAGCTTACTTACAACTAAAATCCTTCAAATCCCTTCTTTTTTTTCCTATTGGAAAAAAAGAAAAAGACTCATGCAGAGGATCTTGGAGAAGAGTTTCAGCAGAAACTCTGTGATAGAGTTTCTTGTTCCTCTCTCTGAAAGGATATTCCAAATTCTTCTGGGCTGAGGAGGAAAAAGAAACTTTAGCCACTTTACACCCTTTATACAAAGCAATGGAGAAATCTCAGTAGAGTCAAAGGGGACAGAGATGTGATGGCAGCCTGGTATTTCTAACTTAATTCCTACCAGATTATTGCTCAGACTCTCCCTAGGGTTTGTAGTTCACAGCTTTCCCAACTGATTAAGATCCTCAACAAATCCAGGTTGTTCCTCACGCAGAATGTAATCATTTGTGAGCTTTCATCTTGTGTCTGGATGAATTTTCAGCCTTCAGCTCTTTGTTTGAGCGTATTTGTTTTAGAGGGAGTGAGGGACATGTCCTTTGCCACCTACCATCCCTGGGAGCAAAGCTACCATGGCATCATGCATTCCACATGCTCTCCTCTGCCTCTGTGGGACTTCAGCTTTAAAGAATACGCTGGTTCAAAGAGAGGCACAGCCAGGAGAGAATTAAAACCTTTGCTTCTACTTGGTTTGTGCCAGTGTTTGCTCTTGTCTGTCTGCCTATGTTCACAGGAGCAACTAAAGTCCAGTTAAAGAAGTGGAGATTATAGTATTTGCCTCTTTAGTGCTCAGCGGTCCTTAAGATATAATATATCAAATGCTTTGCAGTGGCGTTAGACCTAGGCAAAGTCAACATATTTTTCATGAACTCATCTAAATAGCTTAGAAATAGTCATCCCACTTCAGATGTGGGTAAAGCCTCTTTTGAAATCAACCCTATCTTGACTTTTTCCAAACCATGGTACACCTATTACTTCTAAAGGTACAAGCAGCAACTTGTTTTATTTTTATGCATGTTGTACTGGGCAGCTATCCACCTAGAATACTCATTAGTTGTGGAGGAGGCAGATGATTTATGAATAAAGCTATGAACACATTGCATGTTATAGTTCCTTTTGTTAGACTCTAACTTAATAGGATTCCTACTCATCCAAGGCCTGACTTCAGAAATATTTTCAAGAAGGAGCATTACAATAGCATGCTTCATGGTGCTTGTTTTTCTTAGGGTTGGTTGGAGATACCAAAATGGTTTTGACCATCAATGGCAAAGAGTCATTTTTACATTAGTGCAAATAGACATTTTAGAATGACTCATTACAACTTGTTATTATTGTTCCTTAATAGAAATTAACAAGAGAACCTGGTTCATATGCAAAGGCAGCTCATTAAAAGCACATAGCCCTGTATGCCAGGAGAACTGTATCAATTTATATCAGTTGAATACAAGGCCCAGGTTTGCTGAGATGAAAGAACGAGAGGGAGATCAGTTAGGAAAATAGTTATTTCTATCAGGTTTGCCAAGAAAACAAAACAGATTGAAAAAAAAAAAGGACAAAATAGTAATTAATTCTACATTACAGATAGACAATTCAAAAAGATAATACTTGGTACTTTTAATAAAATACCTTTGGCTGACTATGGAAAGCCATAATAAGGAAAATATACCATTTCATCAGCAGAACTCCACAGGACTTTCAGTACCAGCTCTTCAGTAATACCCCAATACCCATACAGATTCAAGCTGTGAGGTACAGAAAAAATCCCCCCTCAATCTGCTTATTCTTGGGAAGCTGAAAATGCACAAGTATCAAGGCCACAATTTGCTTGCTTTCTTTGCCCCCTCTGTTTCACAAGATGTATCATATGAACAAAGCTCCTGATCAGAATAGAAGCTGTGAAGATGATGGCTCTTAACCTCATGATGTTATGTAAAGCATATCACAGGAATGCAGGAACAAAAATATAAGAACCAAAAGTTACTTTGTACTATGCTCCAGAGCAGCCAAAAAAGATTTTTCAAAGGCTTTCCAGGAATTTCAGATTTGACAATACAAATTAGGCCTGTCTGTCTGGAAAAGCCACCCTATTACTGAGGATACTTCTCCCTATTAATCACTAGTCAGAAGTAGATACAATATATTGTGCCCTAAACAGTGCATCACAAAACTACACTAACCAAACAAAATCACATGGAAGCTTGTAAGATGTGCAGAGGTCCAAATTCCCAGAATTAATGTTCTCAAAAACTATTTATCTGAAGTTGAGGCAAGCCAAAAGGAAAAAAAAAAAAAAAAAAAAGAACGTAAAGACTTTCCAAGTCCTGAAAGGACTTGGGGACACCACCAAGGTACTGGATGGGATGGTTCACTGGGGCACAGTTCAAAATTTGAACCATTGCCCTTACACACAATTTGCCTAGAGTAGCTCAGGAGGCAAAACTTAATAGCTTTCACCCCGGGCAACTGGAAAATTACACTACTGACCATGCAAATGTTGAGTTTAGCCTACTCCTTGCTACTGCTTGTTCAATTCTCAAAAGCATATTAAATTCTCAAAAGTATCTTCATATTTTGGAAAACACTACAAAATTTTGCAACCACAAGAGCAGAGTTGTTGTCCATCAGATGACTGACATACTGGTATGGCTTTGTAAGGAAATAACTCACATAGTAATTTCCTGCTAACTTCTCCTCAAGTCACCAAAAAAATTCCATGTGAAGATGCTGTTTTCACAGTGCATAATTGTAATGCAGTGATAGGACTGCAAAACACACAGTATCTATTTCAAAATTCATTACTAGGGTTCTGTATCAATGTATTGAAAAATTATCATAGTGATGTACTGGTCTTTTAAGAAGAATTAGCCATTATGTTTAGACATACAATTTGATGTTATATCATGCTTCCCATAAGTTTCCCTGCGATTCTACTATCTGCTTTTCCTACAGTAAGACAGCATTGAAAATGAAATAATATAGAGTAAGATGTGGCATCACTAAGCACACCAGTTACATGCATTACCTCAATAACCCAAGGCTAGCTGAAACAATAATGTTCTTGCCTCTGAAATCAGTAATTGACATGCAATCTTTTAATTGACAATAGCAATCTTTGAGAAGGCCAAGACTGTACAGCAGACCACTCGTTACCCAGTATGTGCAAGCTGGGTAGTGACTTTATATAGCAAAGATGCAAGTTATAAAGCAAGATGTTTCAGCCTCCTCAGCAAAATCATTACGTTATTTTTAGCAGCTGGGTTCTGTCTCTTTCTGCTGAACTGGAAAGCACAGAAAATATTAATTAAATGCAGGTGCATGCAGTAATTCAGAAATGTATTCATTTCAGAGATGTAGCTCCTCCGAATAGAAAGTACAGTTAGATATTTACCATTGCAAGTTTAAGTTAAACCAGTTTAAACAGGATACTGAGAACTCCATGTCTCCACTTCCACTTGAGCTATGGATGGAAAGGCCAAACTTCCCAACAACATGCCACGCACCAAAATTTCCACAGGACAGGAAGCCAAGAGTCTTACCAAGGAAATGGGGAGCACTTGGAAGGACTCAAGGAGGCCAAATGGCAGTGACTCCCCAGGGTTAGGGTCTGAGTGCAGCTAAGGCCAGCAATGAGTTGGGCACATCAGCTCCAGCATCCCTCCTCGTTCACCTCCTCCCATAGATGGGGCTCTGGGTTACATGAGGACGCAGGACAGATCTCAACTGCTTGCAAGCTATAATTTGGCTCCTTTGGGTTTTGTCCTAGGTGATTTTTTTTCTTTTTTTGCATCAGGGGAGAAGTTTTGATTAGCCCATGAACTTTGAAAATTACTGAAGTTGAAATGCCAGACTTGAGTGACTTCAAAAGGCCTGACTTTCAGAACATGATAACTTCCCCATTCATTGCACACCGGGATCTATTAAAATATTTTACACTGCAAATCATGCTCAAGTACTATTTGTTTCTTAAAATTTTCTTATTTCTTAAATTTTCTTATTTCTCAACATTTTCTTATTTCTGTGGATTTAAGTCATCCCTTTAATGTAATTGAAATATTTCCTACCAAAAATTGCCTCTAACTTCTAAGTCTCAAATGTATCTCCCCAAAACCGGGAGCCTGTATTCACAGGACACCAGGATCCAAGCAAGCCAGGTGGGCTATGAAAACTAATGAACTACGGGAGGCATCCCTTCTTCCAACAGCTATTGCTCTGGACAGTCCATGCCTGTGCTGCCTTCATGCTCACCCCACCACTTTCCTCTTGCTCCCTTCTTTTGCTTCCTCCTTCATTAAAAAGCCCAGTAGCCCCTTCAGGATTTCAGACAATAAAATGGTTAACCTTAATATGCTTTCTGCTCAAGGAGTTTGTATGTTACATTCATTTATCCCAGCAAGCAACCGGTTTCCCCGGTTAGACCATGAACTTTCAAAGGGCCACTCCTATTACTCTAGGTTTGTGCAGGATCTTGCATACTCATACCACAAATTTGAGCCTTTTATTATTATTGTTGTAAATCCCAATCCGATTATCAGTGATTTAAATCTTCATTGTAAAAATAAAACTGAGCAAATGGCAGATTCCTGAGTTGTGTGGAAAGTTTTGACTGTGATACTTTAAGAGCTTACAGAGAGTTTTTGTGAGACTGAGGCCAAGATTTTTTAAGAGTTCTGCCAAAAGCAATTCCAGTTCTTTCAGAATTGGTTCAATGCTCTATAGGCTTCAAATGCCATTTGTGTCACAGCTTTAGCTTCAGAGCCTACCTGGCCACAAGCTGATTGTGGTTGCTTTAGGTGAACATCAGGGATCAAGGGCTTAAATGGAAGCAGTTCTCTTGTGATAGTGAAAGTACCAAAATACCTCATTTTTGCAAAATCAGCGAAGTTAACAAGCTTTCTGGTTACTTTGACAAAGCCTTCTATTCCAATTGCAGTAAAAATATTTTCCTAATAACTGGGGTATCAGAACTAGAAGATTTTCCCAAGCTTCCTTTGGAACAAGAATAATAATAGTTTTCAATAATCTGAAGCCTGCTATTATTATGGTCAATGCACTTGAACAAATTAATTTGGATTTGCTGAAAAGAGCAACAGTTAATGCATGTTAATTATTTAGCTTATATAGAAAGTGGCACAAAACTCTAAGGAGATCTAGTCTGTAACAATTATTTACCCAAATCACTTCTCTGAGTTGCATTTCAGTAATTTGAACTACAAATGTTAAGCACAAAGTTGCAAAAACTTGTTTAGCAACCTCATTTTTTTTCCCTTCTCCATGAAGTACTTGCCACACTTACATTATTTTTGTTTGAGCTTTCCATACGTGGAAAAAAAAAAGGGAAAAAATACAAAGAAGAGTAAAATACTATATTTTCCTTGGATTTGACTATTTCTGATAAGAGATCAGATAAGAGAGGGTGATCTCATATACCTGATGCTCACCATTTTTTTCATAAATTCAGATACACACTTAATTAAGCCAACTCTTAGTAATAATGTATGGCAGAATGAATGTAGAATCTGCAAGTTAAGCTTTTTCTCAACAATTCCTTTCATAGATAACAGCTTTGTGTGCCAGTTTATTTTCAGCAGTTTGCGATGGATTGTTCAATAACAGGTGGACATGATTCCTACGATATCCAAGGAAAGTTTATTATCAGGAATGCAAGTATCAGCCAGTCATCCATGAAAAAGCCACGTACTTCCAGCCAACTCGTTAAGAAAAACTACATCAAAACACTACTAGTAGTGAAACTCTGCTATTTGATCACATACATAATTAAAAGTGGTCCAGGGGAATACTCAATGCACAAAACGAGTGTGGGAACTCAAAAAAAGAAGCTGACAAGCAGCAAAAATGCAGTAATCTTGTATACATGCAGATATGCATATGTAATAGGAGAACAAATCCACTCTTAAAGCTCTGCCTTCAAATTTAAGGGGAGTTACAGTAATATCAAGCAAATATAACAAAGTCACCCTGTGCTGGATTCTAAAATAAAACACTTTTGAAATACAATTTATGACAGCATTTAAAAATGCCCATTGAAGAATTCATAATTTTGCAATCAAACAAGACAGTATTAAGTCAGGTATTTTGAAGAAGTTTAATGGTCACAAATATTTTTAGATTTGCTTGGTAGCCTCAGCTCTCTACACTGCAGAAAGCAGCTCTACTGGGTTAACTTCTACTGTGCCTTTTAAGACTTGAAAATCTTCTAACACATAAAACCCACCTCCCTAAGCCAATTAATGCATCCCCAACATTAACTATGCCTCAACCCACACCCTTTGGGAAGAGAAACAGGAATTCTCCCACGTCTCATTTTTATGTCCTATTGCCAATTAAAAAAAGCGGTGCTGGAGGTTGATACATCTGCACATGATTCTTACATCTGCTTCCTCATTCCACTGATCCATTTCCACAGGGCACGGACCATGATTAATCTAAAAGGCTTTCAACAGATCATTCTAAGGCATTGCAACAGCTCTGTTAAATGCAAGGCATTCCACATGAGTGAATACCTCTTCTCATGGAGATACCTGACTAGCAGTTAATTCTCCATCTTATGGTTAATTCTCCATCTTATGTTTCTGAGAGAGACCTGGCAGAGGAGGACCAATATCTAAATAAACTGGAAAAAATACAGGTTGATCAAACATGATAGGACGCACCCAGGAGTGCTAAGGGAGCTGGCTGATGTCATTGTGAGGCCAATCTCAATTATCTTTGAAAGGTCATGGTGACTGAGAGAAGCTCCTGAGAACTGGAAGAAAGCAAATGCCCCTCCTACCTTTGAGAAAAGCAAGGATCCAGGGAACTCCAGATCACTCAGCCTCATCTCCATCCCTGGGAAGGTGATGGTAACCTCCTGGATACCATTTCCAAACATATTAAGTACAAGAAGGTGATTGGGAATAGTGCACATTGATTTATGAAGAGGAAATTATGCCTGACCAATCTGATAGTCTTCTAAAATAAAATGACTAGGTTGGTGAAGGGGAGGAGAGCGGTGGATGTTGTTTATCTTAACTTTAGAAAGGCTTTTGATGCTCTCATAACATCCTCAGACAAGCTAAAAAGTGCAGACTAAATAAATGGACAGCGAGGTGGACTGAAAATGCGCTGAACAGCTGGGCTCAGAGGGCTGTCATTAGCCATACAACATCCAGGTGGAGACCAGTCACTTAGCAGCGTACGCCTGGGTAAACACTACGTACTGGGCCAGTACTGTTTAACATCTGGACAATAAGACAGAGTAAACCATCAACACATTTGCAGATCATACAAAATCTGAAGGAGAGGTTGCTACATCAAGTAGTTGTGCTGCCATTCAGAGGGACTTCAACAGGCTGGAGAAGCGGGCCAACGGGATTGTTGTCAAGTTTAGAGGGCAACGCCAAGTCCTACAGCTCCTAAGGAACAACCCCAGGCATCACTACAGGTTGGGGACTGGCCAGTGGGAAAGCAGCTTTGCAGAAAAGGATCTGGAGGTCCTGGTGAACACCAAGTTGAACATGAGCCAGCAATGAGCCCTTGCAGCTAAGAGGCCAAGAGCCTCCTGGGCTCCACTAGGACGAGCATTGCCAGCAGGTCACAGGAGGTGATCCTTCCCCTCTGTTTCATGCTGTTGAGATCGCATCTGGGTCCAGTGCTGGTTTCCCCAGTACAAGAGAGATATGGAGCAAATCCAGCACAGTGCTGCGAAGATGGGACCAGAGCACCTGTCATACAAGGAGAAGCTGACAGAGCTGAAATGTTTGGCCTAGAAATGAAAAGGCTGAGGGAGATCTTACCAATGTGTATAAATACCTGATGGTGTTGGAGGAAGCCAGAGACTTCTCAGTCATGTCCAGGAAAGGGACCAGGGGGATGAGAAATTGCATTTGAATGTAACAAAAAGAATACTTTTTTTTTTTTTACTGAGGATGATTGAACACTGGAATTGGTTTCCCAGAGAACTTGTGGAGCTTCAAATCCAACTGGGTGTAATCCTGAGAAACTAGCTCTATCTGACCCTGCCCTGAGCAGGGGGATTAGGCAAGATGATCTCCAGAGGTCCCTTCCAACCTCATCCTTTCTATGATTCTGAGAAATTATTTAAATAGAGATATTAATCCACCTTGTACAGAAGGAAACAGTAAGAAGTGGTGATTGTCTTTTCTAGGTTATTGCTGGGACGTGGATTCAATCTCCTGTTAATTAATTCATAGATTCAGCAGCTGCTGACAATTTCTATATAACTGTATGTTTCATTTTAAGTGAAAAATGCCAATATTCTTCAATAAGCAGTTTTTAAATATATGTAGCATAAACAGAAATAAGTAACACGCAATTTAAAAATAGATTCGGCATCTTTACATCAATCCTCCTCCTACCTTGTACGTGACTGCAACTAAAGATGTCTGCCTAGAAAAGATTACATCACCTTTGTAGATAAAGTGACTGTTCAGAAAGGGAAGCTTCCAGCATAAATTATTTGTAGTATGAATGCCTTGAATCACTTCAAGCCTAACGAGAAGTAACCTCAGGAAACTCCGTTGCATTCACCGGGAGTGCATATGTGCTGTCTGAAGCTCAGGTTTTCTTTTACGGCTGTATAAGGCATCATGTATCTGACAATGCAGTCTCAGAACAAACCAGCTTTTGCTCTTTATCAGCGAGATAGCTCTACCATTTGCCGCTCTGATGGTATTTTGGACCGTATGTTTCAAAGTGATCTGCAAGTAGATTACAATCCTACTCTTGCATATTAATACCCAAATGAGATGACTAGACCTGTAACCCTGTGGCGGATCTCTAGCATTACTTATTTCAACAGGAAGAAAAAATATTATGTCCAGTGGAGGTCCACCAGGACAGAGGGGCTTCTCCTTGCAAGGCTGACCTATGAAACTGGTTGAGGGCTGGCAAACTGACTCCAAATCATAACAACAGTATCACTAGCTCTGAGATAGCAGGTGGAAACTACCCCACTAACCTTTGAGATCAGGTATTGAGAAAGGAATTCAGATATGGTCAGGGTCCCTGCTTGCCCTCCTATATGCTTCCTGAAGGGTAGGAAGGACGCGCAGTTAGGCCAGCAGTTCAGCTGCTTTCAAAGGATATTTGGGGCCAAATACACCTAAGCTAACTTAACTTAGGTTAACCTAAGGTGCCTGAGCTTTCTGAATTCGGAACAGAGTGCCCTTGGGTTCTCCTCTAAAGAAGGGAGCAGAGACAGGACTTCCAGGGGCACTCAGAAAAGCTATTGACTATCCAAGGAGACTAAAGTAAATATGCTTCTAGTCTACACACTTCAGATATGAGTATAAAGCTGGAAAACATGAATGTGGGCCTTGAAACTACTAATGTTATATTTAGTTGATAACAGCAGAATGCTGCAAGGAGCATATAAGACATACATTACTAAAACAAAGTAACTGTTTTAATACTTGAGCATTATCTTAGCACACAACTTGCTCCAAGCAAAAACACAACACTCCTACACTGAAGAGACCTTGGTATCCTGTACCACGTTATTTGCAGTCTGTGAAACAGTGAGCAATACCTGCTCTTTTGACATTTTTCTAGAAATAGATGAACAAACAGGATACTGCTTTTCATGCAGCATACCTCTTGTGCACTGTGGAAATATCCACTCAAACATAGAAGAATGAAAACAATCACATTTCTCACCTCTCAAATGGACCAGATAATACAGAATTCAGATCAGTCTGTGTTTTTCATTAAACTGGACATGTTTACAAGTCAGACAAAAGCAATACTTGCTCAAATGACCTCCTTTCCTCAGTTTGGAAGATTTATTGAAGGCAATATAGAACAGCAACAATAGTCAATCATAGGTGGCAGACTGCCCTTTTATTAGGCATACTGAAGACAATTAATCTAAGCGAGCTTTCTCCCTTTTAACTCCTGGAGGCATGTACGGTTAGAATGCATTTTAAAATTCTGCAGCAATAAATAAAGGTGCTGAAATGATTCATTTGAACTTTGAGAAATTATTTACAGGCACTTGAGATGCTATGTATTAACATTCTACATACTCTTCTGGGCAATATAATTTGACTAGATCCAAGACTTTAAAAATAAAGTTCAAAAACAAGGCTTTGTGGCACTGCCATCCTCAGGGGTAGCAGGAAGAGAAAAGAATGCCTGCAAAAGGAAGTAAAAGCAGTAGGAACACCGAAATCTGCCTTAACACTGAGTCAGAACACTGAGATAATCAGAAGTCTTCAAATAAGGTTGCAAGGGAAGGTGGGCTACGGAACCAGTTGCACGTACACAGCACAGAAGTAATCAATTAATGGAATTTATTTCTAGATGTCAGATTATCTGCCATTTATAGAAGATACCAAAGGCCATTTGAGGTGAAAAGCAAGTCTATAATAATCTTATTAATTATGAAACATCAAAACCCAAGATGTCTTAATTCATGTTCTCATTTTTGCAGTCCGTGTGCTTCTAATTAGAACTGCTGCAATATAGTCTCTTGGGAGGCATATAAAAAAGTGAGTAACTTTTTAGTAGCAGCTTCCTCCTACTGGGCACACACTTAAATAATCCTTTATTCTTGGATTACCTCAAACATCCTCATTGGATTACCTTCATCGTAAATTCAATTAAAATCTTACCAGTTTCACAGCTGGGTCCAGTGAAGCCTTGTGGGCAGGCACACACATTGGAAGCAATACAGGCTCCTCCGTTCCTACACCCATCTTTGCAAAAGGCTGCAAAATACAAAAATCACAATATATGGGTAACAACAGAACTACACCCAGCAACCACCCAGGCGGACACAGGCCGCTGGCAGGCTGGCATGAAACACAGTCTCTATGGCACGGAGTGCAGAGGCTGCCTTCTCCGAAGGAGAGAGGTCACGAAGAGATGGTTTATGGCCCCCCTGCCTCACTGGCCAGATGGGCTGACAAGCTACAGAAGGAGATTAGAGTAAATCATCTGAAGGAAACAGCTCACATATGCGCTCCTTTGCATGCACTGGGAAGCAGTGAAAGGCAGCATCTTCCCCAGGAACAGACTTTTCCTAGGGCAGTGCTCTGCTGCCCAAATAAAGCCCTGGGCATAAGAGGCACAACTGAGCACTAGATCAGCTGGCTGCGTTATTTCTCAAGCAATTAGATTGAAACAATATAAAGAGTAGTTTTGCCTCAAGGGATTCTGAAGAACTTAAGAAAAACTTCTACCATTTACAGTTTGAAGTCAATCCCTTGATTTGCTCTTTGGCATGCCGCAATCTGGGAAGCTGTGCTCATGTATTTAGGTGTAGCACGCTCCAGATACAGTTGTGAATACATGTATGCACCAATATGTGTCTGCGTCCCTTCTACAGATGCAGAAACGCAACCCGCTCTGATAGAAAACAGAGCAGCTGTTAATTGTACCTGCAATATGGAATGAGCAATGCTCTTGTCACAAGAAACTACAGAAAAAATTGCAGGGGAATCTAGGCAGATGGAGGTTATCACCAACGTAAAGGGTTGCTCTGGGGCACTGGTCTAGCCCTGCGCTTATAACCAGCCATTGGAGATACCAGGCTTTGGTTTGCAGCTGCTCCGTGTAACAGCACCACTGATGAGGTCTTAAGGCTCACCCAAGAGAGAACACAAGTGTTATTGGCTTGAGCTTTCCTGCTCTCAGGTTCCAGGCACCAGCCTTGTGGCATGAGACCCTGGCACTGAGTGAGACATCAAAGCTTCCCGGTGCAGGATGACACAGTGCACGGATGGCAGCACACTGCCTGAAAAGCTGCCAAAGCCATGGGGACAAGAGCTGCATCCAGGTCTTTCTGAAGGACGCTGGCATCCAAGCCAAAGCTGCAAAGAAGTACATTTCTCAAATTGGGATACACAGGCTCAGAGCCTTCTCCTGCATTTTCAGTACTGAAAAGGGAGGGAGAGAAGGATGCACTTCTTGACAGTGGGGCCAGGTGCCCTCTGAAATGTAAGACCTGCAGTCAGAGCTCTTACCCAGGCAACAGAAGAGCCAAACGCTGTGCTCTAGGGCTATGGACCTTCTCTTTGTCCCAAAGAAAATTACCTTTGTGTTAGCTGATATGCCTCCAGCAGAAGGACTGGGCAATGCTTCCAAGAACAGCACAAGAGTGAGCTGACAGACAGAGCTCTCATCTGAGAGGAGCAGCTCTGGGTTTGAACTTCCTCAGGCTAAGACTTTTTTCCCATTCCCCAGCGGAGAGAACACAGCATAGAAAAGCGTATTTGCTGACATCTCTCCCTCTGACGATGGATTTGACTGGAAGCAGACTAGGCTGACGTGCTTTACAAAGAGCTCATTTATGTTAGGAATATTTAGAAAAATCATACCGTGATTCAGGTGAAGGAAAAACTAGTGCTAAGATCAGACTTAGAAATTAAAGAAATTCTGGGTCAAGAGGACTGAGTCACAATTTCAAGGAACGCTGGGTATGCTGCAGCGAGACCACTTCTTGCACCTGAGCCAGTTCCCCTACAGCTATACTACTTTTACTTTCAGTTATCCTCTAAATCCTATGCTTGGAGCCTGAGCACTTCCAAGCACTTGGGCCCAAGTACCAAGTGTCATGTCCTTTGATGTGAAATACAATAGAAATAAAAGCAGCATTGTATCTCTGGGAAAGCATCTTTCTTAGATCCATAATATAAATTCGGCCAAAACCACAACACCAGTGAACAAGAATGTTAGAAAACAAGGCACCATCTCGTGTGTAGCAAAGGCTTTGTGCATGCCTGTCTACTGCTTTTCTCATGTATGATGAAAAGACACAGCATACCAAACAACTTTCAGTTCATCCAAGCAAAATACCAAGTGATTGACCATGGACAACGTAGATCTGACAATATTTTCACGGCTGTAACTTTGTTGGTAACTGTAGGCTTCCTTGAATGGTGTAGTGTGTGCAGAAACTGTTAACTTGAGATGGAAACCAAACATTAATTCCTTAAAACTTTAGAGCATACTAACTTAAATATGCATATTCTCAAATTAATGTGAACTCGTCAAAACGCGAAGTCAGTGTATATTTGTTTAAGATAATCTTCTTAGACGTGCAAGACCTAAATGCCTAGCCTGTCATTCTGTCTGTCTTCTTCAAGGTATGTGACTAGATTTGCATCAACTATGGCAAAGCATCTCATCCAGTTCAAAGACAGATGTACCACTTCCTCCAAGCTCAAGATCAGTGCATCCCTATGAGTAAGAAATCAGGTAAAGGAGGCAGGAGACTTGCATGGATAAGCAAGGAGATTCTGGAAAAACTCAGATGGAAGAAGGAAGTTTACAGAATGTGTAAAAAGGGACTGACCACTCAGGAGGAATACAGAAGCATTGTCAGAGTATGCGGAGATGCAACGGGGAAGGCTAAGACCCACTTAGAATTAAATCTGGCAAGGCATGTCTAGGACAACAAGAAGAGCTTCTTCAAATAAATCAGTAGCAAAAGGAAGACTAGGGAAAATGTGGGCTTGCTGCTGAATGAGGTGAGTGTCCCGGTTATGGAGGATGCAGAGAAGATGGAGTTACTGAATGCCTTCTTTGCTTCAGCCTTTACTGCTAAGGCCGGCCACCAGGAGTCCCGGACACGAGATAAGAGAAGAAGTCTGGAGAAAGGAAGGCTTTCCATTGGTTGCAGAGGATTGTGTTAGAGACCATTTAGCCAAACTTGACACCCACAAATCCACAGACCCTGGTTGGGTGCATCCATGAGTTCAGAGGGAGCTGGCAGATGTTACTGCCAAGCCACTCTCCATCCTCTTTGAAAGGTCATGGAGAACAGGAGAGGTGCCTGAGGACTGGAGGAAAGCTAATGCCACTCCAGTCTTCAAAAAGGGCAAGAAGGAGGACCTTGGGAACTACAGGCTGGTCAGCCTCACCTCCATTCCTGGAAAGGTGATGGAACAGCTCATTCTGGATGCCATGTCTAAGCATGTAGAGGTAAAGAAGGCTATCAGGAGTGGTCAACATGGATTCACCAAGGGGAAACCATGCTTGACCAATCTGATAGCCTTCTGTGATGGCATGACTGGCTGGTTAGATGAAGGGAGAGCAGTGGATGTTATCCACCTCTGCTCCAGCAAGCCTTTTGACACTGTCTCCCATAACATCCTCATAGGTAAGCTTAGGAAGTGTGGGTTAGATGAGCAGACAGTGAGGTGTGTCGAGAACTGGCTGAATGTCAGAGCTCAGAGGGTTGTGAACAGTGCTACAGAGTCTACTTGGAGGCCTGTAACTAGCGGTGTTCTCCAGGGGTCAGTACTGGGTCCAGTCTTGTTCAATGACCCGGATGAGGAGACAGGGTGTACCCTCAGCAAGTTTGCTGATGACACAAAACTTAGAGGAGTGGCTGACACACCAGAAAGCTATGCCACCAGCAAGACCTGGACAGGCTGGTCAGAGTTGGGCAGAGGGGACCCTAATGAAGTTCAACAAAGGCAACTGTAGGGTCCTGCACCTATGGAGGAATAACTCCATGCACCAGTAAAGGTTAGGAGCTGACCTGCTGGAAAATAGCTCTGTGTATAAGGACATGGGAGTCCTGGTGGACAACAAGTAGACCACAAACCAGCAATGTGATCGTGTGGCCAAGAAGGCCAATGGTCTCCTAGGTGTGTGCCCAGCAGGTTGAGGGAAGCCATCCTCCTCCTCTACTCTGCCCTGGTCAGGCCACATCTGGACTACTGTGTCCAGTTCTGGGCTCCCAAGTTCAAGAAAGACAGGGAACTACTGGAGATGGTCCAGTGGAGGACTACAAAGATGATCAGAGGACTGGAACACCTCTCTTATGAGGAAAGGTTGAGAGACCTGATCTGTTTACCCTGGAGGTGACAAGAATGAGAGGGTATCACATCAGTGCTTATAAATACGTAAAGGGCCGGTGTCAAGAGGATGGGATCAGACTTTTCAGTGGTGCCCAACAACAGGACAAGGGGCAACAGGCACAAACTGGAACACAGGAAATTCCATCTCAACATGAGGAAAAATTTTCTTTGAGGGTGATGGAGTACTGGAACAGGCTGCCCAGAGAGGTGGTGGAGTCTCCGTCTCTGGAGATATTCAAAACCCACCTGGATGCATTTCTGTCCAACCCAACCTGCTCTGGGTGAACCTACTTTGGCAGGGGGGTTGGACTAGAGGATCTCTAGAGGTCCCTTCTAACCCATGCCATTCTGTGTAGCCATGGGGTTTTCGGCAGCTTACCTTTGCAGATGGTACCATTTCCCGTGTAGCCCGGCTTGCAGACACAGTTGTGCCCACCCACAGTGTTGAAACACAGCGCATTTTCATCACAGTTGTGCTGGTTTGTTATACATTCGTCATGCTCTGAAAAAGAAAACAAGAATGAGATGGTCATGGATTTTTAAAATAAAAGCTTTGTAGGTTTCCACACTATAAAGAGATAAACAAACTAGTAGTTACCGATAACAGGAGTACATGAACATGTAGCCATGGAGTAGCCAGGGTATGTATTTTCAGTACATGCTAGTATGTGATAACTGTGCCGCAGCATAACTCCAGTTTCATTAACAGGGAGCCACCATCATTATACTTTCCATGTGGGCTACACTGTTCTTGTAAACATTTGCCAAGGAGCCAGATAACATACTGAAAATCCATATGCTAGTTCTACTGTATAATTTATTCATGCAGGTTTATCTCATGCGGGATTCATAGGGTTTCCTTCAGAAGGCTGACTAATGGTGTGAGACACATGCTCCAAACTGCAAAAGATACGGTTAGCAGAAGCCAGGACTTCAAAACGTAGCCTCTGTTTTCCTTCCCTTCAGTGCGTATGTGGCATTTTATTTATATGAAGTAAGTAACCCGAAAATAAAGGTCTGCCTGCTGTTCAAGGGACTTTCAGCATGGTGTGTCCTAGCACCAGAATGCAATGGATAAGACTCCTCAGTCTGGTGATTAGACATACTGGGAAATACACCTTTTGGGAATAAATTAGAAGTCTGGACAATATGATTTTGTGCTAATTTGTAATGCAGTGCTTAATCTGAAACAAAAAGGTATCGTATAAGTGTTCAGAGTACTGAACATTTTTGGCTTAGTTTGGGATTTTTAAGAAATGGAAAATGTGATTTCAAAATACAATGCTCTAAAGTGACATTTCAAAACGACACATGAAATGCTCTAGTATTTTCAAAATGCAGTATCTTAGTCTGTAGGCATCAAAATGAAATGCTTCCATGTCCTGGAAATATTCCTTGCATTTTCTTTAAATCAACACTCTTCCCCTATCCATAAATAATTTCAGATGCCTGAAATTTTAATTTCAGGAAAACTGACTGTTTGGGGAACATAAAGGCACCTAATTTCAATGAGCACACACGGACTAACCTACGTGTAAGGTTTTCATAGCAATCATTCTGTCCAGGTTCTAGCGAATTTTATTAGTGCAACTTTATGCCAGTTCTGGCTATCATCTGACACAAGTCTTAAATCTGGAATCGGATGCTCTTTCTTCTCCAGTTTTGGGTATCACACATTACTCTGAATCTTCCCCTTTATAAATAAAGAGCTGAAGTCTGAACATACCCCACAGATTTGTCAGGAAAATTTATTTCTTAACATTTGCAAATCACTATGGAAATGTTCAACTTGCTATTTCAATACTGGTCATAAACTGTAGGAGTATAAAACTGGCAGAATGGCACATCTCTAATCCATCAGAGGTAAACCGTCCTCTAGTAATGGCAAGTACCTGTTGTTTAAAAGGGGGAAAAAATTCATCACAACATGACTACTCAATTTTAAACAAGACCTAGGTTTAGATAACGTCTTTTGTGGGTTTGTTGTTGTTGAGTGTTTATTTGTTTTTTTAATCACACTAATCTAACACCCCTCTTCTAAACAAGGACTTATCCCTCCCGTATCACCGCCAATGCTCTCCTCAACCCTCAGCACCAAGGCACTGGCACTTACTGAGCTGAGTCCCTCACTGGATGCTGCAGAGCACGGGCTGCAGGCCTCTGCCCTGAAGCATCAGATTTAATTACTTTGGTCTCAGCATGAATAACTAAAATTGTTATCGTTCACCAAATGATACAGCCCCTCGAAAATCCGGTTACAATATTTGACTCCCACCTCCTAATGCAGTGAAATCTCTCATGCTGGGTCAAACAGTATTTATGCTAAATCAGTCCATAAAATAAATGAAAAATAAAGTAATGATCATGCAAAGTAGGTAAAAATTATTGTCTCTACTGTAATAATACCCTGTCTTTCTTAGTTTGTGTTAATATTATGATATAATTTAAATACAGTATGCTATTTAAATATTAAGTATCTAGTAGTTTATCCTTTTAAAAGGTTCTGTACAACATACAATAGGAAAATAACTATGGAAATATGAGAAACATTATGCACCCAGCAGGCCAAAATATCTTGCAAAGCCATTATCTTGGTATCTCAGGAGGCAGGGTCTATACAACAATACATCACAATCATAAACTCAGCTCAAATCACCAAATTTGACAAATTAACGATCATCCTCAACGAGGAAGTGTAGCCATCCACCCCAAGCCTTAGGAATGCAAAAGCATCCCTGGCACGTACGGCAGCTCTTTATCAGGGATAACAGTGTATTAGAGGAAGGCAGGTGCTCACAGACTGTCACATTAAGAGGAACATCTCTAAGCGTGTGGCTGGAACAGCTCTGGAAGCCCAACAAGGCCCACACAGGCAGAGCATGTGCTCTGCCTCTGTAGTGAGCAAACTCACTATTGGTATTCCAGTACAATAGGATATTAACCATATTTATAACACCTTGAAGTACTGGGGCCTTGAAGAGCATTTGCCCAGATGGATGTCCTTTGTATAAAAAGAGGACTGTCACACTTGAGTGTGCCTTCCTAACATTTACTCTCTGGCTAAAAAAACTACTGAGTCTTTTAAGATGGATTTTTCTTAAAGTACACCATATCAATAAAATTAACTTTCCAGCAGCTAAGTAATAGGGCTTGGATTCAAAGATAATATGCCTGGTTTCCTACCCTACATAAGAAACTTCAGTGTTTCTTGTCCTCCTGTAAGAAAGTTCATGGAGGATGCTTGCTAGCATTTCAGGAAAAGGGTCCAGCACATAACCAAAACTGTATCAAACAGCCAGCACGTCTACTTTAGTGGTTATCTGATCAAACTTCAGGTCAATTTTTATTTAAATCAAATATTAGCGACTCATGAAAAATTCATGAGTCTGAGAAAGGACTCTTGGATTGAGGTTTACATGTCTTTTTTTAGGATGAAAATGTCTCAGAGTAAGAGGAAATTTTGTGATTCAATTAAAGGAGCAGAGATTTTAAAATGATAGGAATGGAAAAAATCAGCAAAAAAGAAAAAGAATCAGGATGGTTTACAATCAATCTAGATTCGTTGCTCTGTATCATCTGAGCTTAGCTTCAATAACACACATACCTTAGCACTTTAACTAAATATAGTACTTCCTCATGTTCCTTCTTACAGTGGCACCTAAAGGGCAGTCAGCCTGCACTTCAGCAGTGGCTCTTTTATGGTCTGATTAGGAATGGTTAAACTACACAGGAAAAGATCCTGTACATACAGCATCGTATTACATTCACTCTTCCAGCACATGGCACGCTATCCACGCCAGTTTAAAGAGACCATCAGAAACAGCTCCTTCCAGAATTCTCAATAAGGAGGCAGGCTGTCCAGCTTTATTAAAAATAGAAATACTTATTTGTAAAAAAAAGGGTGGTGTTCTGGTGATAATTCTGCATTAATTCACGCTTATTGCTTCAGTTTCTTTTTTTTAATCAAACACTTGGAAAGTCACCTCTAATAAGGAGGACATCGCAGATACTGAGTTCAGCAATCTTAAATGTCAAACCAGCAACTGCAGATGCAGATAGGATCATGCATTACAAAGAAGTAAAAAAGCAATTTATAAAAGAATCATTTAAAGAGAATCATTAATATGTTTTTTAAGTTCAAAAACATGTCTAGAAACATTATTCAAATTATTTAGA
This sequence comes from Rhinoptilus africanus, assembly GCA_013400135.1. NCBI lineage: Eukaryota > Metazoa > Chordata > Aves > Charadriiformes > Glareolidae > Rhinoptilus > Rhinoptilus africanus. The sequence goes on from VXBO01004652.1 coordinate 144,377, forward strand.
AATGTCAGTACCGCCCAAATATATTTCCGATGCTGCAAGAAGCAACACAGAGGCCGTTTATTTCAAGCATCTTTAGAAATCATGTGACACACATTTAATGAAAGTCCTATACTTATTCACTGCACACCATTATGGAGATGACGACAGGCCAGGTACAACAGTATTACAGAGGCAAAGAAATAAAAATTACTTTTGCAGAGAGAATTTCATGATTAACAAACATGAATTTGCATAAACATCTATAAAGTCCAAATGTGATGGTTTCAATGATTACTGCTAAAGCTTTATTATCTAACGTATCTAAATACCATTTTGCACTGTTCAGGACTCTATGCTCAACAGTGTTAAAAGTCATAAAATCTCTGTTCTGGGAATCAACCATAATTTTAAATACAGTATTTATATTGACTAAACTATCTCTGGAATGGGGTCTTTCTAGACAGAAAAAATTGCTTAACTCCAAAATTTGCTATTGCTCCATGGTAATAACAATAGTAACGTTAAGTGCATGTGAATGTTCCGTTAAATAGTTCTTATAATACAGATGACTTAGAGATGCAAAATATTATGTGACAATGCAATTAATTCACTTATGCAGATTTGGCTATGTAGCAAATAGATTACTTACACACAAACAAAAAATATATACACATACGTACATACATATATATGCACGTACAGTAAGGGTGATGTACTTCATTTTACTTTCGTTCATTTTGAAATACTGCTTCAAAATCTTCCATACGGTTTGCTTGACAAAGATGTTATTACTTCAGAAGGATAGCTAGGGTGAAGGGAGAGGCGAGAGCTTGCTGGCAGGAACTGATCAGGACGCACTAGATCCTGTGAGGTACGTCAATGCAATGACAGCTGGGGATCTGTCTTACTGAGTCCATTACTTGTGCAGAGATTCTTGCAGAACACCGCAAAATTTAACATGCTGTCCACAAGGTGTGTCACCTGCCTCCTCCTCACTACCCTACCACTGTGCCACGTCAGGCCCCCTCCTTCCTACTGTGCATCTCATGAGTAAAAAGAAACAAAAGTCCCTGTAGCATTTCCTACTTACATACTGCAAGCCTTCCCAATATTTGTCTTGTGCATCCAAATTTTTCAAATAACTAAGAAAAAAAAACAACAGCAACAAACAGAATCCAATCCACCATCAAAAAGGAATGATGACTGATTTGCATCGCTTACTTATAGGTAAAGAATATTATGCTGGCAGTTTTCCTGAACCATTCAGGATCAATACTGGAAAACAAAAGCTGAGATCACACTTAAGGCACCGAAATGCATAAAAATCCCCAAAATGTAAATAGCATACACCCCTACAATTGCAATCTTGTAACACAATGCAACAGTTATTAATTTCTGAGTAAGGAACTTGTGGACCTGGATTAAATTAAAATAATTTAAATGAAGAGAATAGGTATTTTCTCCTTTCAATGCCTCTGCATTCTTGAACTGAAATTACTTTCCTCCTCCTTTCTCCTTCCCATTGATTTGGTATAGATCTATAGAGCCGTGGTGACCAGCTGGCCATCTGCTGTGGCAGTGACAACAGTCACAGCAGCGACAACAGATAAGAGTTACTTGAATTATCAATAGCCGACACACTCAAATGCCCACTTACAGTTTATCTTAATTACAAGCTTTTTTTCCCCTCATACAGTTCATGTACAAGACAAAAATTAGTAGTAATTATATGGGTAGTTTGGAAGACTTATTCCATTAAGATCATCTGGGAAATGACAGATGGTTAATTTCTTTAAGACTTCATATTAACTAGTTTAAACTCTAATTGGCAGGGTTACTTAAAGTCTCGGTATATGCACACTATTTTAAAAGAGCAAATGCTGTAAAATTATTGATGATTATGCTGTTTTCCATATGTTTATGTTAACTTTTTGGATTGATATTCCCCAATTCAAGTATGCTCCAATTCATTTTTCTATAGATATTCTTTAATTCAAATGCAAAATGAAACCCACGCTCTAATTACTCATAGAGTTACCATCACACAGTCCACCCTTAGTTAACGCTGAAGTCATTAATCATTCACTAATGACCACCAGCAGCTGTCCTCAGTTCAAAGCAGGGGATATGAAAAGCCAGGTCTCCCTACAATAGTCCATTCACTGCTAATCTAGATACTTGATTGATTTTCCCCTTCATCCACTCCCATATATCCATGCTGCTCTTGGTCCTCATTCTTTCTTCAGTGCAGCCATAAACGATAATTTCTGTAGATCTATGTCCAGAATTTTCCTACTTTTTTTTCTTAATTATCTTGATACTAAAAATAGCTCTGGCATGTGCATTTATATTTTCAAGGTCTGTTTAGAGACCATCCTGCTTTCTGAAACACTGTTTCTGTCTGTAATTACTTATTCCACTGTTGTTCTTCAGGGAGAACAGCTGCCATCGTCTCATCCAGATGTCTACTTCTCTCTTTTATCTATTAGCATATTTACTTATCCTATATTTGTTTTTAATATGGTAAGAAGAAGGAAAACCAAGAAAACTATAATGAAACCTTAGGAAGAAAATCTACTTCAGGGTATGGCCAAAATCTGTTGTTCCTTTTCATATCCATTATGGGAAAGCTCCAGGGCTGTATCATAGTTACAGTATGAGGGAGATGTAACAGGGAACCTGTTTTTACGTCAATTATTGACAAAAGATTAAAAGCATCTGAAAAACACTTAATCAAGGCATGGCATTACAAAGAACACACACCCATTCTCCTTGCGTCTGCCCGTGAGGCTAGGAGGGCTTTGGTGAAAGCCCCAGGGTGGCTGTGGCTCTGATGAGACTCGAACCAGGCATGGACTGAGCTGGAACTGGTATAATTTGTTTCACAAAAAGAGAAATCCTGACACTGAATGTAATGATGAAAGCCATCCCTTATATACCTCCCACTTCAAATCATGAAGTTCTTTTCTCTCTAGGAGAACCAAAACTCTAAATGTGTGCCCTGTTCTTTACCAATGTGGAGAACACAAGAAAGGTCCTCGGACCAAAAAAAAACCTAGAGAAATGCTACACATTTACAGGTAAATATAAATTCCAAAAGTATGGGACATTCTAATTCTAGTAAACACTAGTTTTTTGAAAATATATTCTAAGAAGATTTTCAATTTTATGTTTTATTTCACAGCAGACTTTAATCTAAAGAAAACTTTCACATACCAAAGCCTGCAAGAGGCATATACCTTTTTTCCTACTGTCTGACTTTAAGACTTTTTTCTTTGCACAAAATCTCTTTTCCTTATTTTTTGGTTATTCTTGTTTGGATTTTCCTCCGAGACTGAAGGAATACATAACTATTAGCTGTAAATCCCTTTGAACTATCCCCTAATAATCCCAAATTCTGTAGCTCTAATAATGGATTATACGGTCTATGCAGGGTATATTCTCCCCCAGGACTCAGCTTGAAAATCCTAACGCATGAGTTGGATGTTGACCAGCCCATCCTTTCTGTGGTATCTGCACACCAAGCAGTCTATGCCAAGATCTCCCGGAACTCAGGGAAGACAAAGATATCCTCGGTCTCAGCCACAACAGACAAGTTGATGGGTAAAATACATATTTCAAGGCAGGCCTACCATTACTCCCTGCACCTTCCTCCACAGCTCTTGAGCAAATGATTTAAGCATTCTTAAACCCACCTAAATTTCATCATCTTCAAAATGTGTGTTATAATTGCAATTTCCAATTTCATGGAGCAAGACATATTTTTGCAAAATACTCACACTGCTCTCATGGAGGCTTCTATTGTAATATTAATCAGTGTTACTTCATGTAACATCCTGTGAATTTTTACACTTTTCAACCAGTTAGGCAGAGGAAATACACTGAAGAATATTTAGTATGACAGCTAAAGTTAGATAAGCTTTAATTTATTTCCACTTTCCTTCATGTCTGCCATTTTCTATATTCCTTCTTGAACAGGAAAGTTTAAGGGAAGGATTTTCTAAAGCACTTAGCATAGGCCTGTTTCCCCTAAAGGAAAATCTGTAACTCCCACTGATTTCAATGGCAGGACTGTAATGCAAATGCAAAATCATTTTGAAAATTCCACCTTAAGAGATTTCAGTCTAGACATAAGGTCTGTGACCTTGTCATCCACTTCTTTCTTGCCTTAATTCAAACTGATCTCTTAATATCTTGTCTCTTTTACCATCGACATTTTAAAATAAGGTTTCTATCTTTTAAAAGATATTTCATCACTTAGACTTTCTCCAGAATTTTTTTTTATTATTATTATTTTATTTATTTAGCCAAATGCATTATTTGTTCCTAGGTAAATCTTTTAAAATTCCAACTTGTGCACGAAACCTCCCAGGCACTTATGATAAACTGAAGCTTTCAAAATCTTCTATTATGTTGTCAAAAGTGACAATGATAGCAAATTCTCCATCTACAGAAGTGCTCCCTACTTTATTGCTAGTAGAATAGACAAACCAGAGCTGTAAATATTCTACCCCAATCTCCTCAGCCAACTGAAAAATGTTTATTTTACTTCTTCTCCTAATGCCAATCCTTTTAATTTACTGTTTCCTTACTAAAGGCTCCATGTTATGCCCATTAGCCACCAGCAACAGATACATATATTGTCCCCCTTCCGACACATATTTCTGTTATACAAAGAAAGCAGGAAAGTGGCTCTTCGACTGCTGCTGAGGCTCCTAGCTTGCTGTCTGTTCTCATATTTCACTAGTAACAACTTACAGACCGTCTACACAACCAGAAGGTTCCACAAAAAAAACCTCTGAGCAATGCTGGTTTTCAGCATGAAGATAAGAGAAGGATGGGCTTATACAACGGGACAGGAGAAAGATGTCTCAGCAATCGAGTACTCTCCAATGTCGGTTTAATAAACTGTAGACATACTCAAAGCTCTCTGGAAACACCTGTTACTCCTTTTCTACTCTTTTTGGGATGGCATCATGACCAGGGTTTGCCAACTCATTCCAGGAAAATCACAGTTACAAAATACAGCACCACTACCATCATCAAGGTCAGTGCTTGTCAGGTGAATAAACTGAGAGGCAACACTACCAACTGGTAGACGAAATAATTCCTTCAAAGGAACAGCACGTTGCTTTGATCCTGCTCTTGTCCGAAGGAATCTGGAGCAACTTACCTAACCATAAATATTAGGAAACAAATGGGGTTTCTGTCCTCTTATACAGTAGGGAGATTTCTTAATGCATGAGATGGTTCATCTTATTTCCCTGGCGGTACTGTGACACAAGCACTCAGATGACTCACTGGATATCAAATAGGACAGTACTATTTTTGACAAGGCAACTGTAGTGCTTGAGCTCAATGAGGGAGGAGGCCTTCCTTCAGTGTTGCTCACCTAATTTTGAAAAGGGTTCTCTACTTGAAAACAGGGACAAAAATATGTTTCAGTGATGGTAAAGCAGAACAATATTGATGCTTTGCCCTCCGGTAAGCCTTGATACTCTCTCTAGTGATGCACACGATTTTCCCTAGGGCTGGCAGTTTATGGAGGTACACCAAACCAGCAGAGCAAATGCATCCTTCACCAACACTGCACCTAAGCTGCCTTTCTAGCCCTCATTAGGCTTTGTTGCCACAGTTTAACTGCTACTGCCAATCAAGCTTACAAGTAATTATTTCTGTACTTACATATATGGATACTTATATGTGTTCTATATTGACAAATTAATATTTGCATAAGCACATGTTAGTAAATTTTACATATCTAGAAAAATTCTGCCATCAAATCTACTGTCCTATTTAAGAACACCTTGAATTCCTCTAACAAGCAGACCCAAGGATGACATTGAGTCTTCAGTATTGTTAGGTCTCAAATACTCAGAATCAAACCACAAAATTAAGAAAAAACGTAAAGCCTGGACAGATATTCCATTTTCCTAATATTACTGTCATCTCAGGATGACATCATCTTTGTAATCCTACTTCCTTTACATGTCTCCTTTTTGGAAAAAGTATGATTTCAGTTGAGATGCTCTGAACAACTTTGGAGGACTTCAAACTGTGATGAAGGTTACTCCATGGAAGGTGTACTAAATGAACAAACACAGGGTATTCAAAGCCAACTGGAATAGCCACCCAGGCAACCACCAACCACATTCTCTATTTACCTCCCAAACACTACAATGATGTAGACAGAAACTAAGTTGAATTCCACATCCATTTCCACCTTCTGAAGAACTAGGAACAAGATGATCAATTCTTCTTACTACTGTGCACACTCCATATTATTAAAAACACAGAAAAATAATTAAAACAGATTACTCTTGATGGACTCCTACCTTTCCAGAAATCAATCCCCTTATGTTGAAAAAACTTGTCCATTTATGCCCACTTTGAACAGTGTGAAAATTTTATCTTCATTTTTTTTTGAACGCACCTTCATTAAAAGATTCTACTACAGTTTTCCAAATCCTGAACATCAAAGTTAACACTGTGTGACAGCTGGTATGTTCCAAACTCATCACGTTTAGTGGTCTGTAACAGGGTAAATGACACAATTACCTGCTGTAATTACTGTTGCTGACAATATATTTTCCCTGGTGATTGGTCTGTGTGACTCAGAGCTGCTTATCTTTGTCAGTCCAGTCCAAATCTCCATTTCTATGTGACTTGGACATTAACTTAGGAAGTATTTACAAATTAGTTCCAATATCTGCCAAGACAGATATTTGGGATGGTGTAAATTCACCTTTTATTGCATGATTAAAAAGGCCACCACTTTAATGTTATTTTGCATTAGAAAGTAAGTATTGACAATGAAATTCTGTTCCCTGTTTAAATCAAATTTATTTTGATAAATAAATCATATCATATTTATTTTTATATGCTCATTTATTTTATTAACATATTGGAAGGGAAACACACTGAAACAGGTAAATAAAATGAAGGAATAAAATGCAAATAAGTAAGTACATTGACATTTTCATAAAATGCTCATTCCCAAAGGAAAACATAAGGTAAAAATACTAAGTGATAAAACATTAAGATACTTAATTCTCATTGCCTTCTTGTGACAATTTTAAAGAACACCCACAGAAGACAACAGTGACTTTCGATTTAGAGCAGTGTGCATTACAAGCTAATCAAGCTAGCTGAGTGAAAGCGTTTCCCTGGAATAACTTTCATTTTTAAAATATAAAATAGATACAATTCCTTGCAGCATTTTGCCTAAAAATATACTTAAGATGATGTGAAAAGATTGCAGCATGTAACAGCAGTAGGGAACAGATACAGTCTTTTTAAGATTATTTGGAAACTTGTCAGAAAGAAAAAACACTCCTACAAAAACTCCTACAAATCTTTTAGGTAGAGCAGCCTCCTATTTTATTGCTAAACTTCTTGACAGAGCTCTTGGTCCTCAAGAGAAACATCAAGATTTTCGAAGGTTTTTGTTATTTGATGGGGAGGGCCTTAATTTTTGCACATCTGACTACATAAATTGTAAAGGGGACTGATTTCAACTAAGTTGATTACCATTTCTGAAATAATTTCTGTTTTCAGTTTTCTAGTTCAGTCTTGAAGATGCCACAAAACCTCTAGTGTTTTCTTAAAAAAAAAAGAAAAAAAAAAGACAAGAAAAAACATTTCCGTATATTGAGAATGTCCTCAGGAAAAATATCAAGTATCTTTTACAGATATAGTACTTTCAGAAACACTGCCTCACAATGTGAAAGTGAAATTACACCCAAGAACCTTAGGATTCTGTTGTACAGGAGCACAGCCTAGACAGCGATGGCTCCCTCTGTATAACGTGACTTTTTAAATTAATGATGATGATTTGGCCAATCCTCAATGGGGCATCAGCAAAACAAAACCCTAAGGATGAGTTCCAATCTATTTTCTCTGTAGGTGGTATTTGTTCCTTCTTGTTGGCGCTCTCTTTCTGACTGCCACAGAGAGGTCTTGCCAGTCACTCAGTCTTTCTTGTTCATCTAGGTGAACTGGCAAACACAGACTGAGCAAATTCTGGAACTGAAACTAGTTTTAGACAGAATTAGAAGGGCGGAAAAAGTGCCATTTTAGCTTCCGCACTATGAGTTCACGCAGGACCAGCCACAGCCTGGCTGCAGAATCATCAGCGGATTTCAGTGTGAATCAGAAGTTACATGCAGAACTAAAAATATAAGCCTTTCTTTGGGATTACGCATAGGAACACAAGACACTGGATGAGTCAGTGAAGTGTATAAGCCCAATATGTCTACTTTGTGCACCACCACTTTCAGGGTTGATTTCAGCATAACTCTATGTGCAAAGGACTAGCAAGGACACAACTCCTGCTGTGGTCAAGGGGTCTGTACTACAAATAAGGCCACTACTCGAGTACATGTCTGGAAGAGACGGTTGTAATCCAAAAGACTATTTCTGAATTATTCTGTCTGTAGAAATGAATTTCTAATTTGAAGAAGTAGTTCGACGTAATGAAGTACATCTGTTTTTGTAAGTCAAGAATCATCAGTCCAAAAGACTGACAAATGGGAGTAATATTGATAAAGGTTTGTTGCAGAGACAAACCTAGGAAGGATTTGTCAAAGAAGATGACAAATACTAAATTATAATGACTGACAGTATAAAACATGAGATAAGAAAACAGTCTGCCATTTAGCATAAAGCAGGTTAATCTCTTCTAAACTTTCTGTGAAAAACAAAGGACACTTCTAAGTTGTTTCAGGAGTCACTGATTACTGGACATGCCATGTAGCGTGCAGTGGGAATTAAATTATAAAGAACTAAGACTCAGCTCACAGACTGTCTGAACAGGAATAATACAGAGATTCATATCTGCCCAAACAGGAAACATCCATATTAATTCAAAGAAAAAACTTGCAGCTATATTATTAAAAGGAAAAGATTTCTGAATCCCTGGACAAAATTAAAAAACGCTATGTCTCCTCTTACGAGTCTTGACAGACAATTATCTTTCTTACCCTCTGCCTTTTCTTAACAACCGTGTTATATTAAGGTTGGAAATATTTTTCAACAGTAGAATGCCAACAGACTGACAGACATTATAACCATATACTGCCAGCTGTATCTACTACCCTCAAAACCTGTCCAATTTATATCTTGGCTACAGTCACCTTCATTTTACTGTGAATGTGTAGAAAACCACTGGCTTCAATACAGCATGACCACATAACCTTAAACAACTCCACTGCTCCTTTTTTCAAAAACTGTCTTGCTTCATATAGTAGCTCCAGTCTCTCACTGACCTTGGCTGAAGTCCCTCTGAGAACAGGCTACACTCTCCCAGCATGAGGCAATCACCAGCTGGCTCAGACACGATAGATGTGAGCCATCCAACTTCCTTCACTTCTGGCTTGCTCAATGAGACAGCAGCAGATTCCCATCTCCCGAGCCAGACAGATCCTCACAACTACAAAGAAACTGTCCTCAAGGCTACCTACTGTGTTTCCTGATCTTTGCAGTCTATCTTTTACAGTCTGTGATCATCCACAGAAGGACGGGCCGGGGGAGGTCCAGCTGTGAAAGGATGTCATGTTGTGGTTAATTAATACCAGCCATCCTCTTGCTACCTAATTCCCACAGTCCACAACTACCATCCAGTACTGGAATGAACAAATGGAGAAGTTTTGACTCCATATACCCTTCAGTCACTTGTACATAAACTCTTCTAATGAAAAACTGCAGCTGTTTGGTTGCTAGTAATTCTGTGTCCAATTCAGCTCCAGATCAAGGTATTTAAATTCAGGCGTCTATGTTTGCTTTACTGGGCAGGATTCCACTCCATAAACTCATGCTTAGCTAAAAGGTCACATATTGCCTGGCACCTCACAGATATCCAAGACATCAGCAAAGGTTGTACCACAAGGCTGTACAGGAAGACTCTAACAGCCGTTGAGAGCAAGTGGGCCACACCACAGCATCTGAAAAAGGCACTAGACCTATAACTGGGCAACCAGATCTTGCTATAGACATCTAAGTTCTTATTTCAGTCAGTGTAACCTACAGAACTCATCAAGTGACACCTAACATGGGACTGAATTGCCCACAGATAAGGGGCTCAAACTCATGGAAAGAGGTCACTTACTCTGCTTGCATCCAGCTGTCACTCAAAAGCACAAGACCTACAAGGTGGGTCTCGTGTCAGATCTACTAACCCCATACGACGACTGCCTACAAACTGTAAATAGACAACTGAGTTGGGTCCAGCCGAATCCTTGACCTCTGTTGATTACAGTGTGAGCTTAGATGAAGACATCTACATTTGGGTGTCTTAATTGCAAACAGAATTCCACCTCCTGTGTCAACTTCAGCAAAATTCTAACATGAAAAGTCAATGTAATTAGCTATGGAAATGAATAATTCATGCAGTGCTGTACGGTTTGTTAGATTGTCTATTTTTTACAATATACTCTGTTAATTTTGCTATACCCCTACATCTCTAATTTCCAATCATACTGTACTGACACAGCACATAACTGCACTGCAGAAGCTGTCAAGGGACACTGGGTGCTTGGAAGCTGCAGAGGTTCAGAACACTGAGAAATGGGAGGTACATTGGATGTCTTTCATAATGCTGTGAGATAAGTATTAAGCAATGCTAATGTTTGAAAATATTGTCATTTCAGAATTTTTACATGAAAGAAAGATCACACAGGAGGGGAGATGGAGAGAGAGGTGCTGATCTCTTCTCCCTGGTATCCAGTGTCAGGACGCATGGGAATGGTTCAAAGCTGTGCCAGGGGAGGCACAGAATGGACTTTAAGAAGCATTTCATTACCCAGAGAGTGGTCAAACACTGGAACAGGCTTTCTAGAGACATGGTCAATGCCCCAAGCCTGTCAGTGTTTAAGAAGCATTTGGACAATGCCCTTCTATTAACAACATGATTTAACTTTTGGTCAGCATTGAATTGCTCAGGAAGTTGGGCTAGATGATCATTGTAGGTCCCTTCCAACTGAAACAGTCTATTCCATTCCATTCTATTCTATTCTATTCTATTCTATTCTATTCTATTCTATTCTATTCTATTCTATTCTATTCTATTCTATTCTATTCTATTCTATTCTATTCTATTCTATTCTATTCTATTCTATTCTATTCTATTCTATTCCATTCCATTCCATTCCATTCCATTCTATTCACTCTTTTCTGAGTTACTGTTTCAAACTGAGTATATTCTCAAGCTAATACCTGTCCCTCCTTTTATATATTGAAAAATTCCTCATCACTCTAAGAATGCAAAATACATGCCTTGTAAAACAAAATAATCAATCCTGATGTCTGCTTCTGCAGAAGGGCAGGTTTTAAACAGTATATAGAATCTGTAGAAATGCAAAATAGTTAGAGACTTGCTTTTGATATAACTTTTACCATCCTCTATTCCTAAGGCCAATATGGAATTCAGCTCTATAATGCATGATAGATAGATACATTTATACACACACACACATATATATACCAAATATACATATATTTGGTAACAAAATGACTTCTGTAAAAGAATTAAATATCCAATACTGAAGATCATACATTGAAATCTTTGTCAAGGGAATATATTTTCCGTTTATGTTCTACCAAAGACCCTTTAAAAATGTGTTGTACTTTGATCAGATGAGAAATCAATCCTGCTATAATTGCATAGCCAGATGAACAGTTGTTAGGAACTGGGTCAGTAACCAAGGAGGAAATGGGGCTTGAAAAGTATCATCTAGGAAGAAAGAAAAGGTCTCATTCCAAGCTAAAACAGCCTCCAAACTAAGTTGTCAACGATAACCTGATTTAATCCAAATAAAGCATAAATGAGTCCCCTTGTATAAGATATAGTAGGTACATAAAAATGAGTTGTGTTGTTATCTTAGTAATGCGGTAGCATAGCAACAAGCTCAGTCTGAATGATCATTCCTTTATTAGCTTTGTGAATTATCTTACAGCTAGAAAGAGCTAGAAAGTGGATATTGGAGAGAATTTATCCTGAAAGAGGATTGAGAGCTTCACGTAGGCTGACATACCGTAAAGCAGAATGGAAACTGGGCCAAGTAATGGAAATCAGAATCAAATAGGTTTTGAGTTAAAAATGCTCTGTGCATACAAGCTGACTTCTAGAGTGTTTATTACTAACAGCAACCCTGACAGTATAGCTGGACACCATTGCCTCAGTGGACTTTGCATTTATCACTGTGCGATAACGCACGTGCATGCACGTTACTCCTAACTTAACTGGGGAGGGGGGCAATCACCAAAATCAGAGATGGAAAAGACAGACAGTTCATCTTGCCCACATCATTATAAATCCAGAACTGCCTGTTTTCTTTGGTGGCTTGCTTACTGAAACATTTCCTTGCTCAAGCCAGAGTATGTCACGCCAGCGATGTTGCAACAAGCCCCTGTCAGTATGCTTATTTATTGCTCTGTCCCTTGCACCATACTGCACAATTATTCAGTCTCTATTTAAGCATGGTCAATAAGCTCAGCCCTTGTACAAGCTGCAGAACTTGAGGAAAACTTGAAATGTTGCGAATTCATGAAAATAAGCCAAGGGAAATAAACAGGAAGAAATCAGCTTTTTAATTGTTACAATGTCTCACATTACTGCATTTTCAAGTAACAAAGCTTGTATCTTATGAGCATACGACTAATTTGAGGTCTCTGACTGGATTTTAACGTCTTTGCAGCAGTGAATGGTAAAGTGTATACAGCAGTGCTGAATAAGGTTGCATCTTGTGGCCATATTTAGTCACTTACTAAAATACGGCCTCATTTACCAATGTACTAAGCATTATCAGCTCTTATTATCTTCAGGATGACTTGTGGATGCTCTTGTGTGTCTGGAAAAGCAGGCCAATTTTATACTGTTAATTAACTGAGCACAAGTGTGCAACTTTAAACACAGAAGCTGAATGACTTCATTAAATTTTGGATTACATCAGTCTTACAGTAGCTTTCCTCCATGGAAACCCAGGCAACTATACCACTGTTAGAAGAGGTTGGTGCAGGTGTTAAAACACAGCCCACATTCCTTGCATATAAGTTAGATTTTATTCTTCATTTTAAATAAGGAGATGCATTCCTTTTTAGTGCTCAGAACTCATTTGTGAGAATTTAAATGTACAGTTGGAACAAAAATAACTAATAATAAAAGATATTGTAAAATACCCACACTTCACAGCTAACTCGAGTCTATCTCCTGCCAGTGTACACTGGTGCAAACCCATTTCCACGCCCACGGCAGAAGCCATCAATGAACTTCTCCTGAATATCTGGAAGGAATGTACTGCAAGTCTGGAATTTTACTTGGCCTGTGCCCTAGGGATTAAAGATGGATTTCACCTTCAGCATCCTCACGAGCAATTCAACAAAACTTTTTCTCAAGTATTCCTGCCATTAAATGTCACTTCTGATGCACAACACAGGAAAAAGAGACTTCTCAGACTGTTGAAGTCCCAAACAACTGATGGATTTACAAGTCAAAAATAAAGCAGTGTAATCTGCGCAGAAACCCACAGGCAGATGCACTTTTATGAACTTGAGTTTCTAGATGCCAAGAGGAATCATTCATCCAAAGTGTGTCGGACTAGTATGGTAATAAAAAAAACATGTGACATGGAGTGTATCCCCCCCCTCAAAAATATCTGTTTCTTGCAAGAGCAGAGGTTAACAACTGGGCAGACAGCAAAACCCCTGATAATCTGGGCATCCGAATCATAAACAGTATTGAGCCGTGTTACTTCAACAAAATTGCAGGTCCCTGTTAATGGCATTTCAAGTCCATCGAGATACTAGACTGGTGGTTCCCATAGTGGAGGCATCTGCACTTGGGCAATAAGGATGGGCTGCATTAGCACTGCAAAGACATTGCCTCTGTTTGCTCATAAGCATCCTCACAAGACTTACATTGTAAACAAAGCATTAATGAAGGAAAAGGAGGCAAGATGCAACTTTTTTCTGTACACTACACTAAAAAAACCCAGATGTGAGTTTATTTCCTGGTTGATGGGATAGTCAAAACTGGGCACTGGCACATATAAAGCAGGTTTTTTTATCAGATGTGCACAAATAATACTGAGACTTCTGAAGATGGGGAGAGAAGAGAAGAGAAAGAAGCCTCTAAAGCTAACTTCAATTTCTTCTGAGGACTATAAGTATACTTTTAAGACTTCATGTTCAAAAGCAGTGGAGGACGTTTGGCGGTTCTAAAAGAAGAGAGTCTCCCACACTCTGGAGACCATTAGCCCATTATCTCCTGACCCTGCACCAGCATGGAGATAGAAGTATTCCAGCAATGTTTTTTTTTAAATCCTTCTTCACACACACACACACAAACTCAAAAACCCCACCATGTATCAATGCTTAGCAACATACCAAGCCAACAGGCATCTTTCTTAACTGAGGACATCACCAGTGGCATTAGCTGAAATCCAAGCAGATGTGTAAGTTGTTTATAAGCCATGGCTATCTACAAGAATGGAACCAAACAGGAGGGCTCTGGGAGGACACAAGTTTGATTGCTGTGGGCAAAGAAACGTACAACAAATCACAATGATGTGGCCTGTTGGAAAACTGGAGTGAGAAAACATTAACAGCTGCATGGGGAAAAAAAAGCACAAAGACAGGCAAGAGAGTACCAGATGCACGAGTGCTGAATGGGGTAAATGCAACAATCTGGTTTCTACACATTATGTCGAGGTGAATTTGTTTCAGTCATCCCACAGTATCATTAAAGAGCAAAAAATATGGGACAGATGTGGAAAACTAACGTCAAAAAGTACTGGCCACTGATCTGCAGTGGTGCAGGCCTTTCCCCTGTATTTTACTCTTTACTACTGAAACCACTGAAGTAATTACTAATGAGCATTATTGTTACCGTAATTCCTACTTTTTGCACATTCATCATCATTATGCAGCTAAATGTGTAGTTTTCTCCTTAAATCTTTCCCATATGTCAAGTCAATCTCCCCAGACTCTTAATTATTTTAATGTTGGTCTTGGAATTCCTTCCAATTTGCAACAGATTTATGATTTAATTTGATTTGAAAAATATGCAGAGCTGCCAGTATTCCAAAGAATTAACATTCCAGGTGTCACTCAACTTGCTTCTGCCATGCTTCTTGGTAATTTATGTGGAAAGTATTATTAGACTTCAGTTTACTGTGAAAGGCTATTGCAGAAAAAAATTAAATGCTGCTGAATGCATTGACACCGTTTTTGGGAAAATGTTGTTAGAAAAGCCTCTGATCCTCAAAAAGACTTAGATAGGCTGGGACAGAGGAGGAGGGAGCCCTAGAAAGATCCATCTGGATACACCGAGATAAAGCCCGTGAGTTCAACACTTCTTTCATTGTTTTGAGTAGGCCTTCCATATGGCCAAGTCAAAAAGCCCAAAGACTAAAGCCATCCTTCCCTTCCACCAAGTCATTTTATTTCTAAAGAAGTACTTCATCCCTTGCATCTATTTAGACTCTGAAGAACAAGCCCTGCAAATGTTCTCACCAATGTCATGGTATGTTAAAATCCCTCACAATTTTCTTTAGAAGTCAGAAAACAAACCCAGGAGCACAAATGCGACTGTACAAGGCTGTACTGCATGATAATGGCCTCGCAGACTTAAAATCTCCACCTATTTTGCCATCTCCTTTGGCTTCTAAGCTACTTCTTTCTAAAAGCAAGCAGTAGCAAAAAATATCAGCATAACTTGACTCAAGTGAAATGAAAAGTAAAGACAAAATTGTCTGGAATGCATCTAGCAAAATGGTTATGAAAAAAAGTTACAAGGTCCGCACACATTTAAAACACTTCACATGCGGAGCATCTCACTCCGCACCTGGGAGTGATCCCACGCAGCTCAGCACTGCTGTGGGAATGGACATGCCTGCTTATGTGGCCGGACCATGCTTGGAAGAAGTAGGGCACCATTTGCAACATGCCTGAAATGTTTTTAATAATTAATTAGTCCCTGGAGACATTCAAAACCCGCCTGGACGTGTTCCTGTGCAAGCTGCTCTAAGGTGGCCCTGCTCTGGCAGGGGGGTTGGACTAGATGATCTCCAGAGGTCCCTTCCAACCCTATGATTCTGTGATTCTGTAATTCACATGTATTTCCTGCCAAAGTACAGCACAATTGTAAAACCTCGCTGGTGTCAGGGTACAAAGTTGTAGAACCCTCACTCCTCTCAAAAAAGAAAAAGAAAAGAAGAAAAAAAGAAAAAGAAACATGTAATAGATAGTTTACCAAACCCTACAGATGACATCATGTACAAACATTAATTCAGAGTCTGGTTAATATAATAACACAGTCCATACTTCATATGTCTGTCCTGCATTTGGCCATTTATCATCTTATCCAGACCACATGTACAGGAGAGTCAACTGAAGATACCATCCTAGGGTCCTCATGGAGAGCTGCAACACCTCCCTCTCTGGCACCACCAAGTGTGAAACATGAAGCAGCCCCCAGGGAGGGAGGAATTCTCTAGGAGGGGAACATCAGCTGCGTTACCTTCCCCACATTACCTCGGGGACTCCCACTCACTGAAGAGGCTGAGCACACCACCAGCACTTCCATCAGAGTCACTTCCCATTTCTACGCTGACTGGAAAGCAAAAAAAATTAAAGAAGGTGGCACATGAGATTGCACAGAAACAGAGCCTCAAAAATCATCTGGGGCTCAGAAAAACTATGGCCTCCCCAGGCCATGACATGCATCTTCCTCTGCCTTAATAAGATCTAGGGAAGATGCACTAAATCTCACAGGGTCTTTCTTCTGTTTCATTTTTGATGGGTTACTTAGATAGGTGAGTGGTCCCAAGGCAGGAAACTAAAGACATCTGTTGAGACTAAACATGATTAACCATCCACTGTGGCTAGTCAGAACTCCTCTCTGTTAGAGCCAAGTGTGAAAAAGAGAGAGCTCTCATCTCGCATTTCCTAACTTCTCCCTTTTCCATTAATAAAAAAAAAATGGTGCAGGAAAGGATGTGTATAGTGCTGTTCAGAGCACTGCTACCAGCTGCGCATTACACAGCGGCCTGAAAGACTGGAGGTGACACTAGCTGCATCCTTGTTTTAAGAAGGAAAACTTTTTCTATTCCAGACAAGAAGACAGTACACGCATTTTTGTAATCCCAGGCAGAGTAAGGATGTAAGTGTTACTATTCCAGAAAAATACTAAGGCATTCAGATCTAATCATATCTAACAACGTATTGTTACACATATAAAGCTACCCCAGCAGAGATTCACGCCATTGTCTGCCTTCCTTCCCCCCGGCACAACACCATGACATTTCAAGTTCTGTGAAGCAAAGTGTAAAGGGAATGAGGCAATACCAATGTAGGGAAAGCATGGTAGCCCACGGCATATTTTTAATGCCTTTAATTTACAGTTTGTGCACCCATTTGGCATATGGGTGCAGCTTAGGACTCATCTCCCCTTCTCATAGTTATGATTGATTTCTGAACATAAAATCAGTCATGAACAACGGATTTCTGTGTAAATACGGTTGTGACTAACTCAATCTAACCCTGCGAATCTCGCTTCCAAGATGAATACAAATAACAAAATCTGAAATTGATGTCTTCATTACATCCTTTGTTGTGAAAATCAAAATGTAATTCAGATCTATTGTAAAACTTGCAATAAATATGCCAGGAAGAAAGAGACTGGAGCTGTTTTGGAAGCAGCTATATGCTGTCTAAATCAGTCTTTTGTGCTCAGGACTCTGACAGAGATAGATAGCGCAGATTTCTTTTCAAATGTCTCATACAGGAGAAAAACCCCTTCAATGTCACTGATTTTATGTCTCTTTTCTGTTTTGATCAATCACTACTAAATTATATATGTGTGCATAGTACGGAACAATAAGGCATTTTACGTTAGTCTGCCGGCAAGCTGCGTGGACATCACTCACATCATAACCTGCCTAATCAAGGTTTGGGTATAATTTTTCAACATCTCCTTCCTGTGCTTCAGCTGTCCTGTGCAAACAATGACATGTTAACACCAAGCTGCAGAACATTTTCTTCCTGCTTAGTAACACTCCCAAGGATGTGCTACCAGAGCTTCTGGTCTAGCTTACAGTAAGTCAGCTGGTTTACGCACAGTTACAGGTCCGTAACTGGATTTGATTACCTAGCATTACAAGGAAGAGTGTCACCTGAAATAAATTTTAAAAATTTAACATTTAGTAACACACAGGGTCAGTCGTCTCTTGTTTGCCGTATTCTTGTTATTCCTGAACTGGATTAAAAATCTGCCTCCTCTTCAGTTTCATTCATATTTCAGCCAAGTTAAACCCAGAGCTGCCAATGAGGCAAACAGAGACTTGCCAAGAAGTTTAAGTTCTGCAGAAGGCAAAAGAGGGTTGAATGATTTAAGTTTAGTTGCAAACATTCGCAAAACCCAAAGTGCTGAAAGATTTGAACAGAATAGCGTACTCTACAACTACATCAATGTGAGTCCGAAAGCCTTTGGTAGTTTTTGTAGTATGCTTGCAATACCAAGGTGCCCCTAATATACTCATGATTGCCTTTGCGGGCACAAGATGTCTGTGTGAAGGTTCTGTAGTAGCTGGCAAGAGGCTACACCCTTCTGCAGTAGCTGAGAACTGATGCTATCAAAGCTGACGCTTCCAGCTATGTCGAGGAAAATGGAAAAGAGCAATGCAAAAGTTAGGTCCTACAATACCCACCTTTTGCAGGAATTACATAAAACAGAGACTATCCAATTATATGAATGTAAACATATTTTGCATATCAGTGTTTGATTTGGTTTTAAAATACCGTTTATGTTACCAACTTTCTTCCCACTTTTCTTTTTTGACAGCTGCAAACACCAGGTTTTTGTACAGACTATGGAATACATCAACTATTCTGTGCAGCTTCTACAACAAATCTGATTATTAGAACAGTAAAGAAACATGGAAAACTCAGAAAATTCTGTTAAGGACAGCGCACAGCCTTATTTTCACAGACATGCCAAGTTAAACAGGGTACTCTTCACAAAACCTTTCAATAATATCTCCTTAATTTGCAGAGCTCTCTCTCTTTGGTCTATCATGATTGCTTTTCTCCTTACTGTCCTGCTTTTCTGCCAGATAAAAAGGCTTGGTTTATGCCCTTAACTTCAAGAAATAGCATCACCATGAGAAGAAAATTGAGCTTAAGCAAAATAATTCCCAGCTGCAGTGATGCAGAGTGAGTTGGTATCTAGATTCTCAAAGTGCAAAGATTTCTACTTGCTGCTTTCTATAATCATAAAATTGATCGACTTAACTAGAGCAAATGCAAGGTTGGCTGAGACAGGTTGAGATCCCTAACACACTTTACTGGCTTGATTCTCTAAACAAAACATCTTTGGAAAATACTTTTCCTTCTCAAGTCCTAGATACCATTTGTTTAGATGAATGTCATTAAGGCTCCACTTAAATCAAAAACAAACAAACAAACAAACCAGAAGAAAATAAAGGGAAATATAAGGAGTTTTTCTTGTGAACTACTTGCTTTAAAATACCATAGCATGCTGTAAGAGAAAATCATGCTTATGAAAAGTCAGCTATGCCCAAGCATAAGAACCTAGACTAAACCTGTTGGTCTGTCTGCAGGACAGCAAAGTCTCTTAGATTTATAACTGGGCAAATGGATGCACATGGAAATTTCTGAAATCAGGAGCTTTAATAGATGGTGAAACCATCAAAGAGCAAAGAATATGCTGAGGGTTGAGAATCTATAGCAGTCTCATGTACAAACATATACACTTGCCACCTGCTTTAATACAGTGCTATAATGTAAATGCTCTCAGTGTCACTCATAGCCTAAAACAAGTACAAAATGCATTTACTAATCAAAGCATATGACTTTAAATGTATGCTGTGTTCCTTTCAATTTTAAAAACATAATTAACCTTTCACTCACTAGCTGTTTGGTGGAAATGTCATGCAAGAGTCTCATAAGCCTATCTACTTCAGTAACTGACCAGTGCTTCCACCGAAGCTGCTCACATTAGTTGTGGAACCGGAAAAAAAAAAATGCAGTTATTTTGTGAGATATACACTTAATGATGTTAGGTTGCCATTTGGTAAAATTCTGCATCCTCTTGGTTGCCTCTCAGTATCCAAAATTCATTACAATTTAACTCCAGGAAAAACTCCAGGTCCCAAATGACAGCGAGTGGCATTGCTCAGACATACAGAAAGTCACTGCGTGACTTACAGTTCATCTGGCCCACTGAGTCTTAAGATTTGAAATCTTACAAAACTGTTTCATCTACTTGGCTTCCTTTTGCATTAACTTTTCCCAGCTTGACCAAGGGAAAGGTGGAAAAAAAATAATTTATTTTGTCACCCATCAGGTTTATTTCAGAGGAAACTATTATTTCAAATGTGGAGCCAAACTCAGTTTGGAATGTGAGATCTGTAATGGATTTTCAGCAAGTTTTACACCAGTTTGACTGTCCAGAGCTCTTGAACTCTGAATTTCACAACAGTGCGTTGCAGCAAATATGAGGAACGCAATGTGCAGAGTACCAAGAAATACCTTTATTATATTTATAGGCACCAAATGCCCCTGTGAAGTTGTTTGCGATGGTTTACCATCTGCAGAGTTCAATCAGAACAGCAAGTTAAGGGAAACAAAGCGGAAAAAGTATCACAGTGATTTAGATAAAAGTCAGTCCTAAAATAATTCCAACATTCACGCTCAGTAGGTGGTGAAACAATCGCTTTACTCAGCTGAGAGTACTTTACTGAGTAGTATTATTGAAACCTGAAAGAGTGATCAGAACCATATTGATTGCTTCAGAAAGGACCTGCTGCAAGCAGCCTGGAACTTGCTTGTTCGAGAACTGGGCTTACTGCAGTAAAATAGTGCTTGCCAGCGCTAGTGAGAGGAACGTCAAGTCCAGGTAAGGCGCACAAGTACACACAAAAATCACACAAATGTGGTTTGAAATCCATGACCCTGAGTGCTGCGCATGTTTGGGCAAGCAATATGTGCTAGTTTATGAAGAAGCTCTTTCTGTATCAAGACATATCATTGATGCTCAAAAATGCCAAGACATAATGGACAGTATTAAATAAATTTAGAAATGAACTCAACAGTGCTGTCTAAACACCATTAATCCATTTATAGCCAGCTTTACTGTTAAATGATACAAACTCCAAGAAAGTTTTACTGAACAAATATATCCCTTTACAGAAAGAGCTAACGTGTTCCCCTGTGCACACAAAATAGTGGTACCATTTTGTTCAAATGCTTTTTTTTTCACTGAGAGAATATGCCACATCTTTGAATCATATTTGCTTTATCTGTCTAGTAGGAAAAAACACATTCCTCCCAGGAACACTTACAGACAGCCTGGCCTTGATACAGGAGGCTGTTTGAAATGTTCACTATTCATTCCATAACCCTAAAATACCTTGCAATAAAAGAAGACCAGAATACAGAAAGTCAGTAAGAACCCAGCACCTCCTCTAGAGCAGTAAAGCAAAAAGGGAAGATACAGAGATAAGGCCGACCGTGTTGTCCAGTGGCTGAAGGCAGGCAGAGCTCCTGCCCTCCGAACTTAGGATTCAGCTGCAGAACTCCCCCAGTGCAGGAGAATTCAAAATGAGGAAACAGATGTTTCTAATATTCAGCAAACTTAACTCCATCAAAAGTTTGCACAAGAGTCATTATACTCCATGGGAAGTTGTACTGGTATGCCACATGGAAATCAAGTAACCCACAGCACTATTTTTGCTCTCTTATTTTTCCCTTCAGCTCCTCCCTTCACCTTTTCTATCAGCACCCAAAGCCAAGCAGACCTCTAAAACAATCCAGACTGCCTTACAATTTCAGGCAAGTGATACAACATACACATAATCTGTAAAACTCATTAGCTTTTCTGCACTGTATCCTTGTAATTATTTTGGTGTTTTATTCTGTTTAACATTTCATGTAGACATTTTGTGACTCTAACAAAGATTAACTTTGTAAGAATCATAACAGTGCTCCTAAATACCATCATCCTGTTATTTCCGTTCACGAATACGCAGCTCTTACCTGTACAGGAATAATCATCAATGCGTATATATCCTGTTTTGCAGATGCACATAAAGGATCCTGGTGTATTTACGCACATGGTATTCTCACGACAGTAATGCCGGCCTTCAGCACACTCATCAATATCTGTGGCAAAGAGGAACACAAGTCAAACTCAGTGGTGTTCTTTACAACACCTTGATACACCACTGTTCACTTCCATCAGTAGTGGGTCAGACTAAAAAGTTACTTGAGCAGCAATGCATTTCGGAAAGCTTCTTGGCTTCCTCCTTTAAAACAACTGCTTGAAGTGTTCAAACAAGCGAAGCAGCATGAGCCTTCTGTGAACAGCTGTTAGTGGAGTTACAAAGAAGATTACATTGGCTTACATCTTTCCTTTTGAAGTGCCTGTGATGTTATTCCTATGACTTAAATAAGAGCAGAAAAAAATAACTGGGGTCCCATATAGCAGGCCAACTGCTTCAGCCCTGCGATGTCATCTATCACTGTGCCTGTATAGTCACTGCAGTCATCAGTATACAAACACACTCCTGTATGCATACTGTATGCCTTTGATCTAAAAAGTATTGCTGTTTGGGAAAGAACTGTAAGCAACATGGTAAGGTCTCAAAAGACACCAGAACTTACTAGAAGTTGCTCTTTGAACTATAAAGTAGCCAATCGGTAATTTTAATATATATAAATACATATAGCTGTATTTTTACATATCTACATACATATGTATAGAGATACATATACACACATTGTATCTGAAAATAACCTAAAAAGAATCTGATTTATATAAAGACCTTCTCTGATAGAAAAAACTACAACTTGGTAAAACACTTGTTGGGGTGGAATACCTGCTGCAGTATTAAGTTCTAGAGCAAACTCCAGACATAAATCACTTAAGGTATGGACTTCAAAACCTGACTGGTTTTGGTACTCCTTTGGGCTGCAAAATTAGGTGTATTTCTTGTAACAGATTATACTACAGTAGTAAACAGACAAAGCACCACAAATTACAAAAAACTCCCAACCTTCTGCACACAATTATTATGCTGCAAAGACGAAAAGCTATATTAATTTGGAAGCAATTAGTAGCACACTGTTCCTATAATACTAATGATTGATAAAGACAGCATTACTGAGATGCTCTGTATGTGGTTATATTGTCATGCAAGGTGTCACTGAACCTTGCTACAAAAGTATGTTAAAAATCAAAGGGGTGGATTGTTGGCTTGCTTTTTTCCTGCTCATCAGTTTTGATTTCCTCCCTGTTTTCAGTGATGTTTACACCTCTCAGAGTTAAAAATAAAATCTCCGGATAGAAAACAGTGTTGTGTTCCAGAGTTTGACGCTAGTTTGAAACAATAGACTGGGTATATAAACCCAAACCAGGATTGACCTCCTAATGCTGTGATGCTAAATGTCAACAGTGTTAACTCCTGTACTTTACTCCTGTTTAGGTCGTATGTTTATCCTTCAATTCCTCCTCATCTCTAAAGTGGTAGCTACTTACCAACTGCACTCATAGCCTGTTTCCCCCCACCACCACCTTTACATTCCCAGAAGAAAATTTGCCTTCCAGTACAACACACAAAAACCCAACAATGCAACATGCTGACACAGCAATTCTGTAGTCATTTCCTAGTTTCATTCAGTTTTGAAAAAAACTTCTATTTTCCTCAGTTTCTCCACCCAGTGCATCTGTTCTGCTGGATTCTGATGGAGAAGCTGGAGGTTGTGAATGCTCAGGGTGGTAAGCCTAGCCTGCTTTGCACAAATTCAGTTCCTAAGAGTTTCACAGCTAATATATTTCAGCTGGTTTCTTTCCCTTCCTTTCTATGTAAGATCTGTAGGCATGGAAGAATCATACCTCGATTAGGGTGTTGGTTTGGAAAAGCTAATTTTGTAATTTTCATTCACATACACAAATAAGTGTATATTTACAGTGAGCACAGTGAGCATACTAAGGCTCAAAACACATTTTGTGAAAGTCACCTAAGAGAGGGGGAAAATAAAAAAAAGTGAAGCTATCACAAAACTACCACAAAAGCAGCTGGTTTTGCACGGGAAGTGGAAAATGGCACAGATCTCCTGACGTACAGATGTTCTGCAGAAATATAAATGCACTGTTCCCCAAACCAGCCAGCAGTTACAACATATGCCTCTGCTACTACCACAAATGATGCAACCCGTGTCTCTCATAGTTCCAGTTCACAACTCCATATTAAATTAATAGTGTTGATTTGTATTTAAGTAACTACATCAGTCTTCAAGTAATTAGAGGCCTTATGTTCTTGGCGCCAACAGACTGCATAGGAGCTGGTTTTGGCACTCAGAAAATTCTACTTAAATATCCAAAGCCTCAAAAACATTAGATATAATTTTCTGAAAGTGTATTAATGATTGCTTTGGCAGGTAAATAGCCACAGGAGACCCAAAACACTAATGGTTTTCATTTTGCAGTGAAAAACTTAAAGCCAGAGCTACTTCGATTCAAGTGTCCTAATTTAGAAGTGTTCTAAATAAAAGCTTTAATTTGCCAACATGTCACATATTGAGGTTTTGCAAAATGTTTTATTTGTAATTGCCTTTATTTCAAAACCTTGCTTGTTCAATTGTTACCAATAAAACCCCACCTATAGCTGATCACGTTAACTTTGGATTGAAATGTTTCATGTGAATAAATCTGATAATTTTTTTTCCAACTGATTTGCAAAGATATTGTCCACATTTTTTAAACGCTCACTGGAAAACAAAGCTCTTTCCCACCCAGCTCTCTAGAAAGCCTAAAGAATGCAAAGGAAATAAATTGATTATTATTGCTACTATCACATTATTATATCAGACTGGTATCTGAAGATGATAATTAAGTGTCAAAACTCCATTGCTCTACACCATGGACGCATGGCTGATAAGAAGCTGCTTTTACAAATAGTTTGCAAATTTAGCACTAAATTACATTGTCACCAAAGATAAATAATACAAAAATGATAAAGTTATAGTCGAATGACAACTAGTCACACAGAGGACTGACCACACTAAAAACACGCGATTCCATTACCTCTTCAGTACTGCATATGCAAGCTCTGTATACATTAGGTTAAGGTATTACAGATTAAGGAAGACTGAGCTGGGGCAGAGAAAGAGCTCAACATCTGTTCTCTTTCAAAGCTAGCAAAATAAAAGCCTTTTCATCCTCCTTACTGGTTGAAACACTGGTGTAGCCTTTTATTCACCTTTAGACACAAATGCACAAAGTATAACAGAAAACCTGATGCATTTCAATATCTAAGAAAGCCCGCAACATTTATCTTAATTTTCCCCTGCCAAAAAGGCTAGTTAGCATACTAATGCACATTAATGTCTTACTGTTTAGCCAGTAAGATGCTGAAGTCAGTTAGTTCAATAGGATGAATGCGCCTCTCCAATGGCTCTACACACTCAACAATAAAGACTTGTGTGCTTGAAGTCTGTGATGTGATACTGAGCCACCAGCTGCGATGTACTGACAACAATGTAGTCATGGAGATCATCAACCTGCTCTGTTCCCAGTGGAACAGATGAAAGAGACATGTCTGGGAAAATTGGTTAGTGCAAAAGTATCTGGAATCTGCACTTCAGTGATTTATTTATGCTTGCAAAAACATCAAACCTGAAAAAAAATGCCTTTCTTTATCCCCCAAGCACTCAGAAAAATTTATGCAAAATATATAACCCAGGAATAGTTTCCCTGTATTCCTTCCTCCTGTACCCTAATGGGTTTGTTTCCCCAGAGTGAAATTCACAGTTATGTTTTACAATCTCATTAATAAGAAGAGAACTTGACCTGTAATCTATAAATCATTGTTGACCAAAGCCTCACGCTAACAAACAAAGCTTCTTCTTAGGCCTCACTATCCGTCATTGCCTTTATCCACCACAAAAGCCTGCCAGAACAAATGAGTCCGGTACTAAGTCAGTAAATCTGGGCTGTAAAGAGAGAAGGCTGTTTCCAGAACTGAGAATCCTTTATAGATAGTGTCCTGCCTCCAGCCATTTCCTTTAAAACTCAATGGTATCTAGCATAAGTGATCTCCCTGGGCACACATACAAAAG
Organism: Rhinoptilus africanus; assembly: GCA_013400135.1. NCBI lineage: Eukaryota > Metazoa > Chordata > Aves > Charadriiformes > Glareolidae > Rhinoptilus > Rhinoptilus africanus. The sequence continues at coordinate 170,489 of VXBO01004652.1, forward strand.
TATATGGCAAGCAGGGAGATGCTCTTGCAGGATTTTTGCACCAAATAATATTAAGTATCTAGGAAGAGAGCAAACAGGAGTGTAAAAAGCTTTATTTATAAAAATTTATAAGTGCATCAAAAATTACTCTGAACACAAGAGCAGAATAGATTAGACCTACGAATGAAAAAAAAAAACAACCCCAAAACACACACCCCCCTCTTTTTTGTATTAATGATAGGTTCTGTCTTCATAGTCCATAAATATGAAGCCCCACATTTACCTGCCGAGTGGGCTAATTAACGCTTTTCCACCTCTCCCACACAACTTCATCAGCAAACCTCCATCCCAACATGAAGACTCCACTGCTAAGAGCAAGGGCATCATTTGCCCACCATTCCTGTGAGTCTTGGGGCTCTCTGCTGAGAATCCCAAGGATGGATGCCAGTAACAATAGTCACTATAAAGGGCCTTCGGGAAATTACTTGTATCACTACTGACCTAACTCACACAGAAATAGACAAGCTGGGAAATGTTGAGACCTTCTCATCCAGACCCTGACCTAGAAAAAGGGCATCACAACTTCAGCAGATGTTAATTACCAAAATTACCACTATCAGAGAAAGGGGTTAACGTGGATTTAAAAACAACACAACATGTCCTGCATCCTGGATCAGGTCACAAAGGAAAAAAAGTTTTGTCTTCCCTCCACCAACAATAGTCCTTTTCCCACTTTCTACTTCTGGCATCAAGCACCTCTGTTGTTTTCGTCCCTCACCACTTTCTATCTGATTAAGTTCGGTCCTGTCTCCAGATCTCGCTCACCTTGTCTCTCCTCCTGTCTTCAACCCATTCCCTCACTAGCTCCTCCTCCTTAAAAGAGAAAGGATAGCCCATAGCTTCCATAACTTTGAAGCAAGCTCACACCAGCTCACCCACCTGTGAAAGTAAGTACTGGGGTTTTTCCTTTCACGATCAAACACGCTAACTCATCCTCAAACTCTTCCTTCCAACTTGCTCGACTGTTTAAGACATTAAAACTTCCCAGTCCATTGCTACAATAAAAATGCTCTTAGTAGGGTCTCTCCCACTTCCCCTAACAGTACTTCCCAGCTCCTGTTCTCTCCAGGCTCCCTTCACTTTCAGCTACAACCTGGTTTCAGTATCTCGCATGCCTTGGATTTCACACCACTATGCTCCTATGTGTCTCTTCTTGCATATACCCTTTCTCACCCACTAAGAGGATAAAAAACCTCAGGGCTCTGGCACAGCTCTTGCTCCTTCTCCTCCCGCTACTCTTTCTAGGCTCCCCATCACCAGCCAAGCCAACAGTTTAACTACTACTGTTACTCCTGTCAGTCACAAACCGATCACTGCAATCACTTTTCCTTTGCTCTACCAAACCCAGTCCAGCACTTTTTTACAACTGACATATTCCACAAAGGGTATTAACATCAACTTCAATCAAAATTGTGTATTTTCTCACTGTCTCCTGCATTATAGATCCCAGCTGACTGCACCACCATAGTTGTCATCACTCTTACCCTCCACAGATAATCTTTGACTTTTTCTCCTCCTTATATATATAGCCCTGAGCCTTGGTGTTACCAGCAGGCAGTAAAAGGTGTTTGCTCCAACAGCAGAACTACCAAGTGGCCATGCTTATATGATTTACCTCTGAAACTGGGTGGTTTTTTGTTGTTGGAGTTTTTTTATTATTTTTATTTTTGCCTACCTTTCTGCAGTTGTGCATCTCTCCTCCCCCAAAAGAGTAAAGCACTAAAACCTAAGAAATCACAATCTAACTAACCTTGTGAACCAACTACAGGAACATAACCCATGTACTGAGTTAAACCACACCAAAATAACCTCAAGCATACACAAAGACCAAGCATAAAAAATAAAATAACCTTGCACTACTTCCAGCATGCTGCTTCCATCAAAGAACCTCAGCCACTGACAACTATCAGTGGAGCAACACACAGGGAGGGGTAAGAGGAAATGAGCAGCTACTTGTGCCTATTGTTTTTATCGAATTATTAATGGAAATTAAGAGAAACTGCGTGAGTTGGATTATAAGTGTTATCACTGTTGTAACTGAACTAATAAGAGGTTGTTATATCTTGACTAGCCTGCTAAAGCATCAATTAGACTAAAAATAAATTCTAATTATTGGATCCTCAAACAAGGTGTGTTCTTTCCTTGCCCACAATTAAACCTGATAGATAACAAATACACACACTGTACACATTTTGATGCTTTTCCTTTCACATTATTTTAAATCTCTATTCTTGGCTTAAGTTCATGATTTCTCTGTCCACCTCCTGCAGCTTGAGAGAAGGCTACTAGGACAGAAAATGGTCTTGCAATAAAGGCAAAGTCACTCAAGGTCTACATTCCTTGACAGACGCTCTCTACAGCTTTGAAATGACACAATACGACGTTACAGCATTTCAGAAATATCATTTTTAACAGTACAAAGAGTTGTTTTTATTTCAACTTGCCCCAGTTTTCAGAAAGGAAGACAGACTGTTGAGATAAAACTGTCCTTGTTAAACATGCAGTGGGAGATATTGTTTAACAGCTACCTGTTTCTTGGAAGAAAATAAATCTTCATCTCAGTCTCACGAAAACATCGCTGGACTACACATACATTATTTAGTTTAAAATATATATATCACAGAGGAAATTTTGGAAAACAAATATCGTCTGCCATCATGCAATGTTTTACTTGGCAAACTGCAACTTCTTACTATTTAATATCTTATAATTAATTCATATGGTGGTGTATACACGATAAAACAAGTAATTATATATAGTTATGTGTCAGACATGAAAGCATCCCGGGGGGGCCTTTCCTTAGGCACCAAATAACTAGTCTGATGTAGCTGCATACTGAGAATAAAAAGGATGTTGTATATGATTAATTAGTGAATTCCAAATATAAGAACAATTTACTGAGACTCCGGTTCAGGATCCATCCCCCTTCAGCACTGCCCTCAGTTAGAAATAGGTCTTTAAATTTGAACTGCAAAATAATATTTTTCTTTTTTTTTTAAAGTATGACAGCTTCTCATCATTTTGAACTGTGAATGTCAAGAATTTAGAAATACTTGCCACTTTTAGTGTGTTTCCCCCTATTTTAAAAAGGGGAAAAAGGAACGTTACTATTTTTATAATGAAACTACAAATATATATCAGATTCGTCTCAGAAGAGACAGGACAGATTGTACTGCATGTATGTATTTTAAAACTCCTCATTGGAAGACAGATGCACATGTAGCAGGAAAGTAAGCTGCAGTAAGGCCCCTGTGGATGGGATAGTCTGCATTTGGGAGCCTGAAGAAGAGACAGATTAGTGTAACCATGCTCTGCCCTCCCCGAGATAGAAACAGGAACCACCACCAGAAAAAAAAAAAAACCCAAGATCAAGGGGATTCTGTCTCCTCCCCCACCAGGCTGAAGCCAGTAGGTTAAAGGAAAGGAGTGAATGGAACAAGTCCATGCTTGGGGTGCAGGCAAACCCCTACCTTACCCATGCTGCCTTCCCAGGTGCCTCTGTACAACAGGTATGAGGCTCTGGAGGCCAGTCAATGGATGATGTGGATGATGGTCCACCTACAGCAGAGGTGTTGCCAAGGTCAGATAGGACTACCACCTCTATCACAACCGCCTCCACGAGAAAGAAAAGATGGGTTATAGTTGTAGGTGACTTCCTTCTGAGGGCAACAGAGGGTCCAACATGCTGGACAGACCCTCCTCTTAAGGAAGCACCTGCCTCCCTGGTGCCCTGGTTAAAGACATCACTAGGAAACTTCCTAGCCTGGTACAGTCCTCGGACTACTACCCATTATCGCTCTTCCATGTGGGTGGCCACGAAGCTGCAACATGTAGACCAAGGGCTAGAAAAGAGACTTCAGGGCCTTGGGATGGTTGGTAAGGGAATCTGGAGCACAGGTTATTTTTTCCTCTCTCCTTCCAGTTGCAGGCAGCGACACTGGAAGAAACAGATGGACCCAGTCTATTAATACATGGCTCCATGGCTGGAGACTCCTGGGGTGCACAGAGTATAACTTCTTAAGCCAGGTAAGAGCCCTACCAGAGGGGATGGAATACTGCACCTGTTTGTCACCAACACAAGGGAGCTAATCAGTGACATCACGATTGGAGGCAGCCTGGGCTGCACTGTCATGCACTGATGCAGTTTGCAGTCCGAAGAAATATGGATCAGGTGAAGAGCAAAGTCAGGACCCTGAATTTCAGGAAAGCAAACTTCCAGCTCTTGAGGGAGTTAGTCAATAGGACCCCCTGGGGAACTGCCCTTGGGGACAATGAAGCAGAACAGAGCTGGCAGATCTTTAAGGTGTAAGAAATCAAAAAAGGATAGCAAGAGACTGGCATGGCTGAGTCGAGACCTGCTGGTCAAACTAAAGGGCAAGAAGGAAATAGATGCACAGGCAGTGGAAGCAAGGACAGCTATCCTGAGAAGAGTATAGGGACACTGACTAGTTGTGTAGGGATACTGTCAGGAAGGCCAGGGTGCAGCTGGAGCCGAACATGGCAAGGGGGGCAAAGAATAATAAGATGGGCTCCTGCAGGTATGTCAGCCAGAAAAGGAAGGTCAAAGGCAGAGTACCCCTCTTGACGAGTAAGACTGGCAAGCTGCTAACAATGGAAGAGGAAAAGGCTAAGGAACTTAATGCCTCAGTGTCACTGGCCACATCTCTCCCTACACCTGTCAAGTGGATGGACCACAAGACAGGGACTGGGGGAGCAAAGTCCCTCCCACTGTTGGAGAAGATCAGGTTCATGACCACCTGAGGAACCAGAACATACAAAAGTCTATGGGAACTGATGAGACACACCCCAGAGTCCTAAGAGAATTGGCTGATGTAGTTGCCAAGCCACTTTCCATGATATTTGAAAAGTCATGGCAGTCAGGTGAAGTCCCTGGACCCTGGAAAAAGGGAAACATTGCACACATTTTTCAAAAGGGTAGAAAGGAGGACCCTGGGAATGATCAACGTGTTAGCCTCACCTCTGTGCCTGGGAAGATCATGGAACAGATCCTCTTAGAAGCTATGCACATGGAGAACAAGGAGGCGATTCGACCCAGCCAGCATGGCTTCACCAAGGGCAAGCCCTGCCTGAACAACTAAATGGCTTTCTATGATGGAGTGACTACATCAGTGGACAAGGGAAAAGCTACGAATGTCATCTATCTGGACTTCCATAAGGACTTTGACATGGTCACCCACAACATCCTTCTCTCTAAATTGGAGAGATATGCATTGGACGGGCAGACTGTTTGGCAAAGGAGGAGTTGGTTGTATGGTTGCAACCAGAGGGATGGGATGGGATACCATCCAGAGGGACCTGGACAAGCTTGAGAAGTGGGCCCGTGTGAACCTCTCATGAGGTTCAACAAGGTCAAGTGCAATGTCCTGCACCTGGGTCAGGACAATCCCCAGTATCATTACAGGCTAGGGGATGAAGGGGTTGAGAGCAGCCCTGTTGGAGCAGGTCCAGAGGAGGGACACAAAAATGATCAGAAGGATGGAATACCTCTCCTATGAGGACAGGCTGAGAAAGCTGGGGTTGTTCAGCCTGGAGAAGAAAAGGCTCTGGCAAGATCTTATTGCAGCCTTTCAGTAATTAAACGAGGTCTATAAGAAAGATGGGAACAAACTTTTCAGCAGGGCCTGTTGCAATAGGACTTGGGGTAATGGTTTTAAACTAAAAAAGGGTAGATTCAGACTAGATATAAGGAAGAAATTTTTTACGATGAGGGTGGTGAAACACTGGAACAGGTTGCCCAGAGAGGTGGTAGATGCCCCACCCCTGGAAACATTCAAGGTCGGGTTGGATGGGGCTCCGAGCAACAAGATCTAGTTGAAGATGTCCCTGCTCATTGGCGGGAGGTTGAACTAGATGACCTTTAAAGGTTCAACCCAAGCTATTCTATGATTCTGTTTGGGGTTCGGGTAGGCTCTAAAGCATGCAGGACACTTCTACAAGCTATCCAGTAGATTACTGCCTTTTCTACAGAAACAAGAGGTGATATCACAACACAGCTGTCTCTCATGCCACAGTAGTTAGGGTACCGTAACAGATAACGTAAGTGTGGCTGCTATTGCTCTGCATTATTCATAAATAATATTTATTTCAAAATCAATTTGGTTTAATACCAGGCATTTCTGCGTCTTTGTTACAGCTCTTGGGGATCCAGCCTCTACATATTGTTAAGATGTGTTGCACTTTTCGACTGATGTTTTAGAAGTTATGTAAGAAAACCAACCAGCTGGCTGTGGGTACTTTTCAGCACAGTGACAGCACCTAATTCTTTCAGTCGTCACCTCCTAGCTACTAGTGAAAACTGGAGAGAAAGGAAAACAAGAACAAAATGAAGGCTTTAGGTTCTTTTCTCTTTTGCTTTGAGGTTGCAGTTTTAAGCAATTTGTATGAAAACTTGCACTTTAATTTGCTGGTGGAAAAGGGCTGCTCTCAGTACAATAAAGCATCTCTTTACCAGACACTGCTAACACGGAAGACTTTAAAAGAGTTTCCAAGAGGCTCTCTTTATATGATTAGCTTCAGCCTTTTTTTAATTGCGGTACCATCACTGTCAGTCCTGGCTATGGGTGGATGATAGAATCAGTCTGAACATCCTTCCTGTAGAAGTAATTACAATCAAGTAACACTGAATGACAGCCTGCAATTTATGTGCGTACAATCCATTCCACTGCAATGGGCAGTGGAACTATCTGTACCCCAGTATGCACTACACTTTACGAAACAGTGTCAGGGATACAGCTTGTACACTTTCAGTTAGGAATTTGCTTTATTATCTTCCTGAGTAAAGAGCCATGGCAGACAAGAGGATCTGGCCCGCTCTGACACATTAGAACTGGCCTAATAATTCTTCATATTTAGATTTCTCAGTAATATAATGATGGAAATAAGATTACACTTATTGCCTTTGCTGAGAAAAAATATTAATAATTGATAATATATTAATACTGTTTAATATTAATATTTTAATATTAATAATGTTTAATTACTTTTTAAGAGAGATTTGGAAATAACATTCTGTCTTCCTTGAGTGAAAGTTTTTCTTTCTGCTTCATTAGTTTTTCAAGCCAACCC
>VXBO01004652.1:177644-197416 GCA_013400135.1 Rhinoptilus africanus
CCAAAATGACAAGGTAATGACTCAGACACTGCCAGTTCATGGAAATCTTTATTTCTTAGCTATATGTGACACTCTTGCCACATCTCACTAACCAAAAAAAATTATGTATGAAGAGAGAAGCTTGGGTAACCTTCCCAGTTTCACAGTACTGCAGAACTCCTAGGTAAGACTCTCAACCCAAAGAATACGGTGCATACCTTGAAGACAGCAAAGCTAGCAAATAGCCCAATATTGGTTATGAAAGACGCAGAGGACTTAATAGAATGTATTTTAATAGTCTGGGGTTTATCTCCATTACCAAGGTCTCTATCTTACTTATGCTCTTCTAAATACTACACTTGCTAAAAGAAAAAATTTGTTGATTACTGCACTTAGCCAACATGATACAACACCACAATCCTACTGCAATTTGGTTATTACTTTTTCTCTTTTGTAAGATTTCTTCTCTTCACTGCAATCTGTGAAAATCAGGATGATTCTGAAAATGTACTTTATTTTTGTAATCCAGTTAAAAGCAAGATTAACAGTAAGACTAACAGCAGACAGTACAAATTAGGTGAGTGAAGAAGTGTAATATTTTTGTCATTGGGGAAGAGGGTTGAATAATGCATGAGTATTTTCACCCAAACACAGGGATAAATTAGTAAATCTTTCCGAGCAGGATGAGAACACACAACTCTTGAGCTAAGGGAAACCTGATGAGGTCTAGCCAAATGGCACTTCCAATATGCTTCAGACATCTACTCTGGAAAGAGACAATTCATCCTCTAAAAATGCTTACTTCCCTCCACTGACAATGGTTCAAATCAAGCCAGCTTGCTCAAAAGCAGATTTCTAAACTGAAGACCGTATTCCCTCAGGGGGCAATCATCAGTAAAGCTGACGCAATTCCCAAACATAGAATTGCAAATGTAGACACGGTCACTCAGTCTTTGGTCTGATTTCAGCTGCCACACTTGAAACTGGGACAAACATGAGACTTACTGAGGAGAAAGGATAAATTAGAACAAAACCAGAAAATGGTTCCACAAAAATTTGTTTAATTATATTAAATAATCCCAAATGGTTAGAATAAGTTAGCTAGGTTGTGTACTGTGCAACTAATACAACTAAATAACCAAATATCAGAAAATAAGATAAACATTATGGTCCACACATACATAAGGTAAACTTGTGATGTTTAGACAGTTGATCCTGGTCAGCAATTTAGCATCCACCAGCTCCCACTTGCTCCCACCTCCAGTGGGATGGGGGGAGAATCAAAAGAGCAAAAGTGAGAAAAAACTCATGGGTTGAGATAAAGACCATTTAATAAGTGAAAAGGGGGAAAAAAAGTGACTCAAAGGCAATCACCCTCCAGCTCCCACCAGCAGACTGATGCCTAGCCAGTCTTCGAGCAACAGCCACTTTTTAGAAAGAGTACCCCATTTTTACTGCTGAGCACAACATCATATGTTCAGAGACATCCCTTTGGTCATTTGGGCTGTCCCCGTGGTGTCTCCTCCCAGTCTCTTGCCTTCTGGCTGCAGGGAAAGTGAGAAACAGAGATGGCCTTGACACTGTGCAACCACTGTTCAGCTAAAACACCCCTGTGTTATCAGCACTGTTCTAGTCACAAATCTAAAACACAGCACCATACAGGCTGCTACAAAGAAAATTAACTCCCAGTCAAAATAAGTACATGATGTAAAACGGCCTCTGCATCAGGCAAAATCCTCTTGATAAAGAAGCAAATAACCTATTTTTCTCAGATCATGTTCAGTCCTCGTGCTTACAAAAGATTACCGCATTCTGCTGTCTTCTTTCTTGAGCCTACTCCCCTCTCTATTTAATCAGCAATCCTTGGCAACACTTCTGAAATGAAATCAGATTTTGCGTAGAGATAGTTGAGCACTCTTATTAAATCAGAAAATCGGACTTAAAGCAATCCTTCCAAGTGCAGTCTCCAAATGGTACAAGTAACACCTCGTCCTCAAACACATCTTTTGAAGACCAACAAAAGTGCATGACATGGTGCACAAAAACAGCTTAGATTTAAGGATCTGAGAAGAACACCTAAAGCTGCCACCAAGCAGACTATTTGCAAAACCACCTTATTTGAAATATGGGTCTACTTCACTCCTCTTGATGCATCAGAATGTCTTGATATTCAAGAGTCACAAACTTTACCTTTAAAAACTTCTTCAGCATAACTCCAGCCCCCCAATATAGTGGGCATTGAACACTATTTGAAATATATCCCAGAGGGTGATCATCAGTTTGAGAGCACTGCCGATGTTGCTTTGGGAAAAACTAATTACACGTCATCAGAACATGTGATTTTGTAAAACGCTGATGTCAGGTAGGCTATACACCAAAGATGATATATTCAAAAGCACTTACACCTGGGCAGCACAGCATAATCCATACCCAACCTGCCCACAAGGTATTTCAAGCTGCATAATAACCCGCATCAGAAAATAGATTTCAGAATACTTGGAATAAGGCTTAGAGCATGTAAATGAAGAAATCACAAGTCTTTAAGGATTGCTTTAAACAGTCCTCCAAGGGAAAGCTGAATGTGACATAAATATTAACAAATATTATTATTATAAAACAGAAAGGTATCCACCATAACAGTATCTAGAGATATCACATAGCTTTGGAAAAACACCAATTTCTTCTAGGACAGAGGCCAAACTCTTCCATCACTCAGATGAAATTTATGCAGCTTCTCCAGACCCACACTGAAACCAGCTTTGAATATTTTTATTTTTGTTCTTCTACCTTAAGGAGACGTTCTGCCAATGGAAGCATCATTACTTCTGTTTATTCTTTGAATTTTGACAGTGCTGAGGCATAAACCAGGATTGCATTTAGTGAAGTTTGGCTCTAACACAGAATCAATGACATCCAATTTTGCAGTATAGCTGAAGTTTGTGAAGTGCAAACATAGAAACAGCTATCATGCCCGTTGGCTCCAGCCAGTACAGAAAGCCTTCTCTGAAAGGCTTTGTATTAAGTCGACATTTCTACACTTGGCATTGCTTGTAATCAAGGCCACAATAATGGCACAGTGAAGAAAGGGTATGTGCTGAGAAAGGGAGGTTTCAGCCTCTCTTTGGAAAGGTTTCGGCCTTTCAAGATGAGGGACGGGACTCTGAAAAGACTTGGTGTCACACTATTGCTGTTGCACCATTTAGCTATTACATTGTTTAATGTTAAGGTAGCAGTCTCTTTTCATAAAGAAAAAGCTCAGTGCTCATAAACATTTGAGCTGGAAAAAGGGATACAACACTAAAAGCACAACTCTGAAGAAACAGGGGTATTTCAGTCCCCTGGCCTCTCCTCTTCCACAAAAACACTCCTAAAGTTCCAGTCTGTAACTTTATCTCCCCTCCTTCCAGCGTATGACCTGCAGACTCGCTCAGGTATGACCAGCTAAGGCCAGTCCTGGACTGGTGTACCAAGTGTGCACAGCTCAAGTGTGGTGCCTATGCTGCAGCTACGGCACATAACTCGCAGGGAAGCTGGGCTGCTTTGCCTGCTGAGTTAGCTTTGCCCTTGGCTGGGAGAACCTCATCTGGCAGGGACCCAATCTCATGAGCTTTGCTCAGGTGGGCGCATCCTCCTAATGGGGCATACTCCCGCTAGCTTCAATGTGAGCAAGTGCTCCTGGATCAGCCCCTAAATCATACACGTTATTAAGAGAGAATTCAAAGCATCCAAACACAGTAATACAATTATTAAATAATGTGCTCCAACCTTTTATTCACTTTATTTTGAGAGCACTTCAGTGGATTGATAATTGCCACCCAGAAACAACGTCATTTGCCATTACAGAAGCAATTGGGCCAAGAAATCTTCTCAAAAAATCATCGTACTTAATTGAGGTACTGCACAAACTGGTAAATCCACTTATAATACAAATGCATCAGTCTCATATATGATAATCTACTGTGTCCTCATCTAACCATTTACCCACCAATGCTGATCAAAACGCTTCTTTTGTTTTTCGCTTATGAAATGCCTGTCAAGTTCCACGCTTAGCAACAGACTCTAATTAGAGCGATGTGGAGATCACGAAGAGAGCATAACTTGTTTTTCTGCTTTACTCAGTGGACTAACAAAAGATGCTTCTTAAAGCACCTGATTTCACCATTAACTCCACTGCTCCAGTAACCCCCTTGAAAAGGAAACGGCTGGTAAGTTCCCAGAAATGCAGATCCGCAGCCTAAGCTTCGGCATAGTCTCTAGGGACTATGGGATAAAAAGTGGCTGATGCTGCAACACAGAACAAGCTACACAGCAGGTCCTGATGTCAGATGCCTGCTGGGACATGATAGGGGCAAGGGATTTGTTTCTGCATGATTTTTACTTCTACTTCTCAAAACAGGCTTCCATCGAAAGCTTACCATAAACACTAAGCAGAGAGGTATGCAAAGCTGAATTAATTACATGCTCCTTTCTCAAAAACAGTCATGAATTCTCAAATCTAAATCTACAGATGAGCATTCTCACTGACGTTAATGCAGCTACTAACTCCGGTAAGCTGCAGGCATTAACCTTTTGCAGAGTTCAGCCAAAGGAACAGTCTTAAAAGGCCTTTATTCATTCCATTTAATTGTGCATCGCCAGACAACAATCCAGGTATTAGGTGGCAGAGTACCTTAGACTCCACTCGCAGATGCTTAACTTTCAATTTGTCAGGTTAAATCTGAGCCAAACTGCTGAGTAGTCAGAGGTCATCCTGCTGCCGACACTTAAGCTTTATGTTAAGAGTGGCCTGATAGTGCACTAGGATTATGTGCTTGCAGAATCAGGGTTTTCATGAGGAAGAGCAACAGTTAGCAGACGAGCTAAGAGATCGTGAAGAGGACTTTGGCTCTCGCTGCTGGAGTATGGATGGGGTTTTTTTCACAGGATTATGCTAGACTGTAAAGAAACAAATTATAGAGGCTGCTCTGCTGATTAAGTAGCTTGTTGCTCCCTGATACCAAAAGAGCAGCTTAAATAATAAATCATTACTCAGTATAATTAACAATACTAGTGTCTAGTCTACAGCATTTACTTATTTCCTGGGGAGAGAGAATGGGAACAGGCAGCAGTGAAAAGAGAAACTAAATGTTACACTAATACGTTATTCAAATGGCTGACTTTCAGATTGCCTGAATGTCTGAATACCACGAAAAAGAAGGAAAACTTTCCTACGAAAGCATGTTTCAAACTCAAGACCTCAGCCATACTATATTAACTTGCCACTGAAACACTGATCAGATATTTATTTATTTTTTAAGAACTTAATTGGAGAGAGAAATTATTTTAGTTTATTAATACGCTGCATATCTAATTCATTGAATTTAATAGTCCTATCCCTTTGACAACTCATGAATCAATACGTTCATCCCACAGTAATTCATGCAGCGGAGCTAAGCGTCTACACAAGGCATTACCTTCACAGTAGGCATTGTCCTCCCGAAGGGCTCGGAAGCCATCTCGGCAGCTACAGACAGCTCTGTCATCCAGGTTTCGGCAGACAGAATGCTCCATACAGTTATGTCCTTCAGTGCAGAAGTCATGGCCTGTACAGAAACAAATATGATTGAGGGTTAAAAAGAATCGAGGGATTATAAAACATCCCTGTCACAGACAGTCCTATCTTTTTTTCAGTTAGGTCAAAGAATACCTTTCTATTGTCTGTGAGATATAGAAAAATAAATTGTACCAAGCATGAAACGGATGAAAGGAGTAGGAAAGGCCACAAGAACAGACTGTCTCTAGGTCTTCAATTCAATTGCAGGTTATGGCATTGATGTAAGGCAGCTGGACAGGAGGCTTACTTAAATCCCTTTACAGTCTCCTTGCCATTGTTAAGCACTTTTACAAGACACTTTTTAATTACATATTTTTCTTCAGTTTCTTTTTTTTTTTATTTTGGACATTTATGAAAGAGATTAATAGCTTAGACAACTTAGTAGCTCATTGACTAGTGGTATTACTTTTTTTCTTAGCACTTTTTGTTCCCAGGTGTATTTATAAAAACCTTCCACCTTTAACCAAAAGTTTTTGATTAACGTTGACTTGTTTTGCTTTTCTCTTCCCCTTATCTCTTCCTTTCAAGCTCCACTGACCAAACACTCTTCTCTGATTGCATCCTTTCCATTTAAGATAAATTTATTTTTAAAATCTCACCTTTTAGCCATCTCTTTTTCTTATTTCCTATTTTTTCCTTCCTTTTTTCTTGAGTGTGACTGTTTTCCATTGCATCTTAATTACAAATTTTTAAGATTCTGAAGTTCTTTTCCAGGCTGGAAGATTTATATTGAGCCTTTCAACTTCGTTAGGGTTTTTTTAAATTCCTTCTTTGCTGTCATGACATCTAATACTGCCATGTTGCTGAACACCATTAAATCACCTTTTATTATGCTGAATTCAAGTTGGTTGTAGTAACTGTCTTGAAGCTTTCACGATTTCTACATCTGTCTATAAAGGTGTGAAGCCTCTCTCCACTGTTTTTCCAACAACTTTATTCATTTAAAATTTCTCGCTTTAACTGAAATACCGGAACTGCTCAAGCAGCAGTACTTGAAAAACTGTTGGTTTTCAATATCTATTTTCTTCTCTCAAAATCTCCCCTAGGAGAACTGGGGAATGTGGGTCAGGCTCAGGGGACTAAGACTGGTGTAACAGCAACAGCTCCAGAGCGCAAGCTGGAATCAGGCTGCCACACAGGCCTCTTACCAAATAACAAACAAGTATTCGTTGGCAGTAATGATTATTATTTTTATCACTCCACCTGGCTTCTGTTTCATATTTTGCTATGAAACAGGTTCTACTCTCGCAGAACCTACGCTAAATGAGCACTTCAGGTAGGACAATGGACGAGAGTCTGCTTGGATGTCAGGTCAGGGAGGTGTTTTGCATTGGGGCAGTTCAGGAACAGTGTGATGTGACAAAAAACAAGCAAAACAAGACAAAAGAAACAGAAGAACCCATAAAGGCAGAATATTTTAGTACTGAAACCCAGTGACATGGTCATCGCAGACCTACTATGATACCAGAGGCAGATATTTTTCTTTCTCTCTTTCTTTTCTGCTATGGATTGTCTCCCTGTAACCTAGAGATACGCTTAGATAATGTTAATTACATATTATCATTCACTGTAGTTACCACAGTGCTGTTACCTAACATAGGAAATCAAGATGCAAAAAGCTCTACACTTCTACTAGTGTTAGAGGGTCTTCAGTACTCATTGATAACAGCAGAACTGTGTGTGTCAAGGGCAACCTCTGGCCATAGGGATGTCTGTTCTTTGCCATTTTGTTGTCTTCCCCATTGAAGCTCAAGTTAATGACAAAGTAATAGTCTTATTTTTTGATTTCCTGTTCTGCATTGGTTTGTATCAGACTTTGGCATTAAATAACTAAGAACCCATGTGTTATCCAGAAAGAGTAAGGGCTTTTTTACTATTTTTTGTTTTTCTTAAGATTCTTAACACTTACATATCAGCTGTATTAACAAACAAAACACATGCTGCTGAATGTGTATAGCTGCTTCCTGTTTAAAGAATAAGCTCCACAGCTCATGAGAGGCCAAGCTAGCATGGTTCAGGTAGGATTGAAAATATTCAGAAAACACTCATCTAACATATATTAAAACTTGCTAACTATATCAGGCATAAGAAACCGAATTATGCTCTCTAAGCCACTGAAGATTTTATAGAAAATTATCACTAAAAAATCTTTTTTGACTGAAATAGACTTCAAGACTTAGCAACTTTTCTTAAGTTCTTTTCTTCTACTTTCTTATCTCTCTGCTTGATGTCATTAATCGTATCCTTCCTGTTTGTGCCAAGTAGCGCAGAAACAAGTATAGCTGCACTCTTCACTGAAGCATACCTAAAATCAGCCCAAGTCTATCATCTTTCATGCCAGGTATCAATTTATCATTATTTAGCTACAGAAGAAACAGACATAGCCACTTGAAGAGGCAATTGCTCATAGCTTTGAAGATACTGTTATTAGTCCAGATCAAAAGAGCAGGCTCAAGACAAAGAGCACTTTGTGCCCCTCACCCCTTCGGTAAGGATCAGTCTGGGTGTAACACACAAAGAAGGTAAGCAGCATACAAAAATATTCCCCAAAGCTTCTCCTTCTAGACGCAGACTACAACCCCAAACAGGCAAACAAGTTACTCCAGTTTTTGAACAACTGCTTGGCACAAACAGTTCTCTGCAAGAGGCAGCTCAAAGCATCTCAGAAGGACTCTGGGGAACATGGATGTTTCTCCAGTCTCATTTTGTTTGGACACAGGAGGGAGTGAAGGGCAGAAAATCAATAATTATGTATATGATTTCTTTTACTTTTCACGTACTTTTGGCTAGAATGGAAACCACAAGTGCCAGCAAACATTTCACAGAATTTAAACTATTAGACATTTTACAAACAATTTTCAGATGTCACGATGCAGATGTTATCTATTTAGCTTCCCAAGACGTATAGTGATTATCATGCGTAGGAGTGTCCTATTCAAAGACATAAGAAAAAAGTCTATATAACCGATAAAAATGGAAAATTACACTGAGCTTATATATATCCAGCTATTACCTTACCTTTACAGATTTTGCAGCAACTGTGAGATAAGGGGATCTGTTGAGATTCTGGGCAGTTCAAAGCTGTACAACTGTCTTTTGGAACACGCTGCATTTTGTGGTTCTGTTAAATTGAGGTAATTGATTAATATTGTGAGAGAAGAAATAAAGATAAATGATAACTTTAGTGGAGTTTTAGCATTATAATGTACAAACAAACAACTGCCTGTGCCAAATTCCAGATACCTTTGAAAACTATTTGAAAGGACAATGCAGCACAATAAAAGCATCAGGAACTCCCCTACACTCAAACCCTTCCAAGCAAGCAAAAGTGTGGCAACCGTTCTCATTCTTCTCATGTCTTAGCTGTCAGGCAACTTGACTCACAAGTTTCTCTTAAAATTATGTCTGAAAGAGTAACAATTATTTCTTAAAAACTGAGGCAGCAGACTCCAGAATCAATGGTCCTCATAACGAATACTCTAAAGCAGCTTGTTATTTACCCGGGTAAAATCAAACTTGAATGTTTCTGACCCTAACAGTGTGGTAGTAACACTGAAGGAAACTGGCACTGATTCCCTATTAAGAAAAGAGAATGTTTCTCAGCTAAGTTTGGATCAGGCGTCTGGAAACATCGAATGCCAAGATGATATCCGAGTATCTTCAGGCACTTAGTTCAGGTCACAGGCAACAGTGCAGTATGACCACATGAAATGCCTGCCTTAGCAACCCAGCTACCGCAAATGTACCACCTTTATGCTCCCTCAGGCCCTAATTAACGTGTCTTGCAGCACTCTAGTCATGAAGTGGCAAAGACGGAAAACAAGGCAAACAAGAACATGTTCCTCAGAGGCAGCTGCCTTAAAATCAGCAATCTGGTTAAAATATGAGCTCACTGAACTCAGAACCCTGTATTTCTTCATGCAAGAAAAGTGCCTAGAATCATGCATATGTCATTGCATGAGTTATTACTATGAGTCTAACATCTAATTTTAAATCTTCTTTAAGCATGAAATATAAAGATAGAACATGAACACAATGGACAATATCAAAAATACTGGTCAAATTTTACTCTTAACAATCTTGACAGGGAAACCAATCCTAAGCTGATAATAAAGTAAATCAAACCAGCCACGGATGTGTTGTATGCCAGAACAAACAAAACCCAGCAATTCCACAAAATAAAGAAAAAAAAGCCTTTGCTAGCAATAGTATCAATTAGAGTAGTCTGGATTGCAATTAATTCTTTTAAAAATTCTGATTTGGAAAAGAATTTATCATTCACTTCTTTTATAATATTCAAACAGAAAAGTGTGTGCCTATAGCAAGCACAACTGCAGCAGCCAAACAAAACAAAACAATGTTTAGAATTACATGTACACAAAATTAAGAAATTCCCTACATTGCCTTGATAACATCATTATAAGTCTTCAAGCACGAAATCAGCACTTGTGCCATTCCTATTAAGTCTCTCTTGAGCTGGAGCCATTAATATATCCTTTTATGAGAGCTCTGGTAAAAAATAAACTCTGGTTACAAAATAGTGCCCACCTATGACTTCCTAACTGACCAACACAGTTTACAGTAGGTGGATTTTCTGCTATGAATTATCATTCCCAAGGCTGTTCAGTGGAAGCTGTATGTACTTCGGTCCTTGAAAAAGTAGCATTTGAATCAGTCAAAGTTGCTGCTTAATATTTCTACCAGGACAATCAGGCACCCCAGCAGCAAAGAAAGATAATTGACAAAATACAGACAGCCAACAGAGGCATTTTGTTCATACAGTATTGCACTTGCCAGATGCAAGAAACATGAGGCAGCATCACATAACTTTTGATGGTTGTTAATTATACCCATTGACTAATCACAGAATTCATGTCCCAGGTGTCATGTTGAAAACATGAGCTCACAGTCCTGAAAAGCATACAACTGAATCCAAAATTATTTCTGGTCAGCTTCTCTTTTCCTTTCTCGAAAGGGTTTCAAAGCACCCACTCCAGGAATTAAGCTCACAAAGACTGAAATCAACAGCAGTAAGACAACGGTCCCCAGTTCTACTCTGTAAAACTCACCTTTTTCACAACTGTATGAAATCTGAGATTTCCAGACACTGGTCTGATAGATAGCTGCAGCATGGCCAGAGGAGTTACACCCCTCTTTCTCTGCCCTAGAAATGTGCCCTCAGGTTTTCAATTCTACCCCAGCAGCTCTCTAACCAGAGGGAATTCCTCCCCATCCCTCCCCTGGAGAGGCAACACAGGACCCACTGCAGCAGTTTGTGTAATTCTCAACCTGCAGCCCTCCCTGGGGTATATTTTGCCCTTAAAGTGCATTTGTGCCCTGACAAGCAACTCTGCTCATGCAGCAGGACAAGACTGACTCAGCATCAGGTGTGTTCTGTTTACAAATAACTCTACCAAATTTCCACCACTAGAAATACAACCAGACACCTGGTGTGACAGCTCTTTTCCTTCTTTTTCATCTAGCTTTTCCAGTAAGAATTATCCTGAATTCCAAATTACGCCCCCATCACACTTGTGCATCTCTTGTACCTGAGCACATAATTTTGAACAACATTGCACATATGTCAATAGAAACATAAGGTAGTCTGCTGTTTTTTTGTTACTGATGATGGAGACGATACGTAGGGAGGAAAGAATGCAGCTTGATTGTCAAGCAGCAGAATCAAAACTTGCAGCTATGCAAAGTAAATTTATTTGCAAAAATTGATGTGTAAATCAGTAAGACAAAATAAACCCAAGACCCCTTGGATGCTTTTGCTGTTGCCACTTCCTAAGGTAGACCTGTCTGCATTTCAACAGTTTCTTTCATGGGGGCTTTGATTTTCTAACATGCAAGAATTTATTTTTTCCATCAGCAGTATTCTTACCTTGCACTCAAACAGAACACAGTCCCCTGAGCTTGAATACACAGTTTCTCTTTGTCCTTCAAAGTAGGTTCTGCCTTCAAATACGCACACCGCTTCAGGAGGAAAGAAAAAAAATAAGGAAAAAAACCACAATGGTTTTATAAAAAAAGCCTTAGTACTCTGCTTATAGAACTGATACATTTTCTTAAAGATAACTGCATTTCAAAATGAAAAGTTTGAATCAGCTGCAAAAATATTCTAAACCCACCTGCTGTAGGAGTCTGGATATCACAGGGAAAACAACATTAGAGAAGAAAAATAAAACACGACAGAACCAGAAAAGCACATCTAAGTCAAAGGTGAAGGATGCTGGAGCACTACGGAGTACAGATGACTACTGAGAGGGCAGAAGATCCGTGTCTCAGGTCACACCAAGGGAGCCACGGCTGCCCACCACACAGCCCAGGGGCGGGAAGGACAATGGAGAGGTGAGAGCAGGGCCAGTGGCAGGAACAGGTAATCAGCTTCTTGAAGAGGAATGCTGTACAACAAAGGGTGATCACTGAAGCCACGTATTTGTTATCACAACCCTTTCATGTTTCATCACCTCATATGGATATTTAAACATTGTGCACTTCTATCTTGATTATCCCAGCCATTTACCATTACTGCTGAAATATATTAGACTGAATGAATTTTATTGTACAGGGACTGATCTTCATTGGTTGACTCTTTTTTTTTCCCCCAACAGAAGCAGGATCAAGCCTCTGACAATCAAACGACAGAATGACCTCCAGCCCCAGGCTCAGTGTTTGTTACACCACGACCTGGCCACCCCCGCGCCCTGGCAGTACTGGGTCTTACAGCTGCATGCTGATGCAGCTCATACTGGATTGCTCGCTAAAGTTCTTATTCGGTATTTAAGGGTTACATAAAATATCTTCACAGCAAACTGTCTTCCTTTTTTTTTTTTTAATGGGTGTCCATTACTGCAATTACATTATGCAAAGTACAAAGGCTAGGTACAGAAAATCGTATGTTAGTCTCTATTGCTTAGGACACAGTCAAGGCTCATCAAGTAAGCATAATCATGAAATAACAGGAGTAGGTTACCACTTTCAAGTTCCAAATTACATGTTAGAGGCCTAATTTGCTAATCATTGATTTGGAGATGTTAGTCAATTATACTACAATTCATTCACAGAGTGGCCAGCAGGTCGAGGGAGGTGATTCTGCCCCACTGCTCTGCTGTCGTGAGACCCCACATGGAGTACTGCGTCCAGTTTTGGAGCCCCTATTACAAGAAAGATATGGACGTGCTGGAACGTGTCCAGGGAAGGGCCACGAGGATGCCCAGAGGGCTGGAGCACCTCTCCTATGAAGACAGACTGAGTGGGGTTGTTCAGTCTGGAGAAAAGAAGGCTCCGAGGAGACCTTATTGTGGCCTATCAGTATCTTAAGGGGGCTTATAAGGAAGCTGGTGAGGGACTTTTTAGGAGGTCGGGTAATGGTATGACTAGAGGGAATGGATTAAAACTAGAGATGGGTCAATTCAGAATGGACATTAGGAAGAAGTTCTTCACCTTGAGGGTGGTGAGACACTGGAACAGGTTGCCCAAAGAGGTGGTGGAAGCCTCATCCCTGGAAGTGTTCAAAGCCAGGCTGGATGGGGCTTTGAGCAACCTGATCTAGTGCGAAGTGTCCCTGACCATGGCAGGGGGGTTGGAACTAGATGATCTTTAAGGTCCCTCCCAACCCTGGCAATTCTATGATTCTATAATTCTAAATAGACTACAATTTGTAGACAATTTAAAAATATCTAACAGTACAAGTGGTTTTATTGTGTGACCTATATTAATTACCATTATTGTTGTTATTTTTAATTCTCCTTTACATTTTTTTTGAACTTGCAGCTTCTCGATTTTATAAACTTTTTACTTTGTCAGCATATAAAAAGTCAATTCTTGCAACTGATGCTGAAAAAGCCATGGGCATGGGCAGACAAAAAAGTTTTTTTTCAAATTCCAAAATATGAGTTATCATATCTTACAAAACACAAAGTATCTTGTGTGATATAAGCCTGCATAGCACTTTCAAAAATTAATATCAGAGCACATTGCAACACCCCAAATCCCATGAATAGCAGAGTTTGTAGTCAGACTTAATAAAAGTACAGAAAAGAGCCCCAGGAGAGAGTCCAGGGGAGAGTCCCAGGGCTAGCAGAAGGAGAAAGTTTATGCAACACACACAAAGAAAGGTCACAAAGAGTCAAAAAAAAGCTCAATAAAACATCTCTTTCCTCTCACAGAAAATAAGCTCTTCTAGAAGGAAGTATGTGAAAAAAAAATGTATATAAATTTTTACTGGGAACTAGCAGATCTTGAATTCAGGCAATCATGCAGTCCTATATATCACCTCCTATATATTACAGGCCATGACACTGAACTGAAACCTTTCCCTTGCCCCACACATTTCAAGCTCCAAAGAACTACATGTGACAGGAAAAAATGAAGTATAGCAAGGCCTAAGGACCCACACAATGGCACTGGACTTATAACACATCCTCGTGTTTCCAACAGGCAGACTATGCCTGTTCACAGGAAAGGCAAAAGACATCAAGACCAATGTCATTCTGTTTTGGAAGAAAACACTCTCCTGAAGCCAAAATACTCCTAACATGTGCATAAGACAACCCAAGCATCTTTAAAAAAAAGCATCCATACTATCTCAAAGTACAGTGCACTGAATCCAATCTTCTTATCAATAGTGACAAACCTCTGTTTCTTCAGAGAAACTTAGAAAACAATGTGAATAGAAAAACCATCAAAAGAACACATCCAGCCTAGTGTGAAATCAGGAAGTTACTTCTTGATTCCACCAACAGCCCTCTGATGTCTTGGCATATGAAATTACCGTAACACAGTGATGCAGTATTGCAAACACTTGCTTTCCGCAAGAAAATCAACTCTTCTCCATAAAGCCTTGAAAAAGAGAAAGACTTACAAATTCTGGGGCTGTAAGAGATTGCTTTGCCCAGACAGCCCTTGCCCCTTTCCCATGTCTCTCCATACATTCTCTTAAGATTGTTTCTCAATGCTAGAAAGCGGCAATAGAGTGCATGTTTCAAGACACTCGCTTGGGTGGGTACCAGAAATTTCAAGCAGTGCTGACTTCCACACCTCCACATGTCACCACAACACCTGGCCATCATGCAAGTAGAAAATTACATCTCATTCCTTGAATTCCCCTAAATAAACATTTCCAACTATTGAATTTTGCTGTGCCTTTGTCAGCAAGGTTACAAAGTCCCCAGGTATCAGAGACTTGCCTACACAGAATGATCAAACTATGCTAAAGAAAATAGAGAAAAAACAACAATAAATGCCCAATTGAAAAACTAAATTGAAACTAAATTGAAAACCTGTTAACCTGAATAACATGAACACAAGTCCAAGCATGTCTTCTTACGGACTACTGTTCTCATTATGTTCAAAAGACACATTCTTTCTTGAAATCACCAGAACCAATTTTACTGGATTATTTCTTTCCTAGAAGGATTCCACCATATTTGGGCGGTTCCTTCCAGTAAAAAGCAGCAAGAACTAAGGTAAACTCAGAAGCTCTAATTCAGAGCACTATCACTTAGGTTTTGTCTTCTCATCTATGCTAATGTAGCCAAGTGAGCTTACAAAAAACACATGGTACTTCATCTACACCTGTACCACTGGCTCCATGTTTATTTAACAAGACAGATGCCAGGGGTTTTAGTGATGGTCTAAGTTTGCCACTGCACACCACCTTTCTTCTCCAATCCTCTCCCATAAATGCTTCTGTATCTTCCCAGTTCTCTTGTCAGATCACTCTTCTTCCACTGCACACAGAGGAGGCGTCCTGCCAGACAGCAAAGGGCAGATTTTCATCAAGCTACCTGAAGGCATCAAAAAATTTTACTCTAAGGTTGTCCAGTTAGGTGAGCATTGAACACACCAAGAAATATTTCTAGTAAGACAAAGCTACTAACTCTTCTGCCCCACTTTCCTCCTAAGAGAGTGGGACCCATGTCCCAGGCAGTGTGGAACAGAACGTTTCTGCTGCCTCCTGCCAGCACCTGTCACAGCCGGTATACATCCCATAATGGTGGTGTTTCATGTCTTTATTTTTCTTCAGAAATAAAGCTATTTCAACAACATGAACATCTGGACTAGAACTATGTAATTGGAAAGTCCAGCAAAGATTTAATTTCTGTTTGGCAGGATGCTTCCCAAGATACTGTGATTAGTTTGTGATTGGTATCTCTCTGGGGAAACATATCATCTTTCATCTTCCGAAGTCCTCTATTTGACAGACTGAGTCACAGTCAAGAAAATACCTGATGATTAGTTGTTCCAGAACTTGATAGTTATTGCCTATGTAGGATTTCATCTACAGCTGAATTACATCAACCACTTCGTCTTGCCATCAAACTTCCACATCCCCCTGGTACCTAAAACAACGTACATTACTCAAAGTACAGTTTTCTAAGAAGATGGAACAGGAAATTTACAAAGCCTGCTAAGAAGCTTGACTACTCTTGATGTATTTGTATACAGAAGGTAACCGAATATTACAATGATAGGCATCAGTACAGGCTCTAAAAATTATTAGCAAGGTCTGCTTATATCCCCGCTACTAATTTACGCAGGTGTAGTGATAATACAGCTATTCCCTGTAGTGCCATTTAACACATTATGACAACACATTATGACAACATGACATCTTCTTCCTATTCATCCAGCAAAAGGAATCTTTCAGGAGCCCGCTGGCTGTTGTGTTGGCTGAGGGAATTATCAACAGTGTGTCAAACCACCACTTCTCTTTCACAACTCTTTTTTTTCTTCCCACTGGCCTTCAAATGACACTTTCCTTCTGTGCTTCTTAAAATGTCCATGCCAAATCCATGACCCAGCTAACTCCTGCCTTCCGTTCACTAAGTTCACAGGATGTCACTGAGTACATTTTCTCACCTCCTTATTTATCACCTTCGCTATCTAGATCGTGTACGCCTTTCTCTGACGAACGCACGTACACTTCCCCATGGTGTCTAAGCAGATTTTGGTTCAGACTTATTACCAAGTGAAAGTAGAAAGTTTAGGACACTGGTGAACTCCTACAACCAGTTTATTTTCTTGTATTCATAATTGCCCAATGAGTGTCAGATGTGACTGTGTTTTGTGAAATTTGTCAGTAATTATGAATGTAACTTTAAATCTGGTAATTAATTCTGTGTTGCTGCATTCTTTGTTCACATATGCTGGGTTAGGGGTAGGGGGGGTGTGGAAGCAACACCCAAAATTAGCATACAAAAAAAAAAGGTGTCTTGTTTATTTAATTTTTCAACCTCCTCCTTGGAATCTCCTTGATCACATTTTCCACTGTCCCGAGATCAAGGCTTAGGCATTGTGTAAATCCCATTAATCCTACTTTGCAAGCTTACATAGTGCAAAATCTCCATGTGGCTTTATCCTTAGAAATGCATGCAGAGATAATGGTCACCTTTCATGAATTTCTCTTTCTCGACTGCCACGCCATTGCTAGGCACTGCTCTCACTCCTTTCTCATTTATCTTTGCAGGGATTTGGGCTTTATTTCTTATTTGCTCATTTTGTGGAGAGCACAAGTTCTTCTATTACTGCAGCCAGTGAGACTGGAGACTTGCTTAATTTCATGCCGTCTCCCTCAATAACTCAAAACGATTCCAGATTTCAAGCTGGAAAACATATTGCTAATTTCTTCAGTCAATAGCTGTTGAAAAGCTGCATGTATATGCTTCAGCTTCCCCCACTGAAAAAAGAAAATCCAATTTGAAATTTCCTAATGATAAGGAATCAGTTACTATTTGTATCTTATTCCTTGTTAGCTGGGAAAGCTAAATGTCTCTATTACACTGAAAACACAAAGTCGTCGTTCTACAGTATTTTTACAATCCTTTAAAAGCATCTACGGCGTGAGCCACCTCCAACAACACTAATGGGCTGTTTAGTCACATTGGCAAGGAGTCAATCTAAAATTACAAATTCTTTCACCCACTTCTCATGGTTCCTGTATTTCCCTCAACTACTATGAGGAACTGACATAATTCATCTACCCCATGTGTTCTTGCTGGGAAGTATTCTGTAGAATTCATCTGAGTCCTAGAATGAAGGCATCGAGGCATCCTTAAAGACTTAAAAAGCAATCTGAACCCTGGAAAAGCACACCAAAATGTGACTAAAAACTGTTGATAGCAGTTCAGCTGAGGCAAATATACCTGATAGATGAAGTAAAACTTTCAAAGCAGTCTGCAGGACAAGGAGCCTGGGAAATAGTTCACAACCAATCAAAGCCAATGGACATCACATAGCACAAAGTGAGCATGTGGCTGCCTCCAGTTAAGCAAAGATCCAATCTGGACAATGTGTTTGATGTCAGCTTCTCCTAAAAATGGCATTTTTGCTACCCACACTGCAACTTTAGCTTGGTTAAATATGGCAGCCAAAATATTTCTACTGACAGACATGCACAACTTGGGCTTTAGAGCAATGGACCATATTCCGCTTGTCAAACAGAATTGGAATATTTTGGACTCTAAACACAGAATTTTGAGAACTTGGGCATGACTAATCTGATCAAAATGCCTATCCATTTTATGCCGAATTAACTATATTTGCCAACCCATACTCAATCAAATTTCACAGCAAAATGTCAAACAATAAAATTAAATGCCAAGACAAAAGCCTTAGGGGGTGACAAGAGAAGAAAAGCAATTAAGGTTAATATTAATTACATGACTACTGTTTTACAATTATATTAAAGGTTTATAAATAGCAGAACAGTCTGCAAGGCCAAAAGAACTCCAATGCAAACATTACACGCCCATTTAATCCTCATAAAAGTAGGATTAGACATTATCTGATGGATTCCTTATGTAAGCTATTCACAGCAGTAGTGACATAGCTGTATCTTAGTGAAGGTGCAAATAAGTATTTTATCAGATGCTGACAGCTACTAATGACAGGGAAATTTCTGCTTCAGTTCCACCTTCTCTCAGCTGGACTGCTGGGCTAACTGTAAATGGCGCTTTTCTGAAAACTTTGTTAAGAAAAAAGCGGTGCAGCGTAGAAAAATAAATAGACACCTCGCTAGAACACCTTATACTTTGTGACATGCTTAAACTTGCGCATACACCCATCAGAAAGCCTCAAGCCACAGGGATCCATATGCAAGATTAAATCCAATTAATTGATTAGGACTGCATGTTGGGAATTTCTGAAAGTAATGAAGAACTGCCAAAGACCTGCACGCTTGAGTCACTATTTTAAATCTATGAGAGATAAAAACAGTTATACCCTGTCAGCATTAATTTACTGTGTAAAAAGCAGGTTGTGTTCTCCATTGCCATGTCATAAGACCACCCATGGACATGACAAGGGAGGGGACCCACTCCTTCAACAGCCCTTCCATGGGGTAATGGGTACTCTGCTCCAGAGGCTTCAAACAGGGGGTGGGGGAGAAGTAAAGCATTTTGGGATACTACCCACGTTTTTGCCTGGATTTGCCATGAAAAAACAGCGTGCACCAGTTATGCATAACTTTCAAAGACACATTTTTGCATATGACTAGTGAGATGGTTGCTTTCTGCAGCCTTGTGGACACGGATCAGGTGAGCATATTCAGCAAAAGGCAAGTACCTCTGAATGGCAGCACTATCCGAGATTTTGCCAGTCTTTCATTTCACAGCTCTAAAAAACATCCCATGCAAACACCAAAACTATTCAGTTCCCCACAAAATAGTAAATCCGTCACTTCTTGGGGTGCAAATAACTTGGAAGCAGTATTTCCATGCTCCCAAGCCACAGAGGTTCCAAACAGCTTCTGCTTCAAAAATTCGCCATGCTATTCAAGCACCCATAGACTACACTCATATCAGAGTGATGGTCAGGGACCCTGCTGATGCTCCCATCCTCAAACAGACTCTCCATGGCCCAGAACAATTTCCATGGACACTTTAGCTAGTAATTCTGCACCATGACTTTGCTGCAGGTGCCTCACTGTCGAAGGCACAACTTCTTGTGACCTGGCATCATACAGCTTCATTTCACTGTATTTACTTTCATAGAAACATAGAATCCTAGAATCACAGGGTTGGAAGGGACCTCTGGAGATCATCTAGTCCAACCCCCCTGCCAGAGCAGGGCCACCTTAGAGCAGGTTGCACAGGAACCCATCCAGGTGGGTTTTGAATGTCTCCAGAGTTGGAGACTCCACCACCTCCCTGGGCAGCCTGTGCCAGGGCTCTGCCACCCTCAAGATAAAGAA
>VXBO01004652.1:202392-231392 GCA_013400135.1 Rhinoptilus africanus
AACACAAAAAACCACCAAAACAAATAATCAAAAGAACCCCTCAGGCTCCAATGATGCAGGTGCAGAGTGACATCAGCACACCACTGGTGAGAACAAACATGTTGAAATCAACACATAGCCATGTGAATGCCCACATAGCCTAGGTCATTTCTGTAATTGTAAATAGAACCAGAATTTATTATGGTGAAATCAGCATTACTCAAGTCAGGGTAGATCCTGAATTAGAGCCTGGAACACTGCTAGTCTGTCCACCCCCAGCTGTCTGAAAGCCGAAATGTTCATATCTAACATATGTTAATGTTTTATTTGCACTGGAAATAAACTAAAATATTAAAACACTGCAGGTATTTTCTCCCTGGTAAGAACATAATAAAAATGAATAGAAAAGAATAGGTTCTTTTCCCAGACAGCCTCAACAAAATAGGTTATAAGAAGAGCAGGGGAGAGCAGAGCACAGCCTACAGCAAAATTTCCCATATAAAAAAAAAATATTTTTAATTCTCTACCAATAAAATTACCAATATTATGCTTCCAATTTCTTCTTTAGTGCAGCTTGCTATACATTCACTGTAATGTATTTTAATGAAGAAGGATTTTCTTAAGCATACTTTATTTTATAATTCACTCCTCAGGCTTACAGCAAGACTAAAACTAGATGACTTTACCATTAACTGGAATTCTCCTCATCTACCAATACATTGCCTCCAGACCTAGAGTCTTCCAGTGGAGTTCTATAATGCATGGGGTCCAGAAGAGCGAAAAAGTCACTCGCCTAGGAGGGAACTGCACTTTTATTCATGAAAAGTCTGACAGATGCACAGGGCACCAACTCCTTCAGTCCTCCTCTGATAATAAAGAACAATGAAATTCAAAGGACATGGGGAAGGAGGAAACGTAGAAGCAAAATATTCCAAGAAGCCAAATCACCATAAGCTGTATTTCAATTTACTGTAAAAGCTGTATTTAACTTACACAGAACAACAGAGATATGAGAAGTGAGTTTCCTGCTCAGAAGGGAACTGAGTAAAAAGACTCAGCGTTTCCCTTCCGATGGAGGTATGCTGCCCAGCTTACAAAGAACGAAGGTCACTGGAGACTACAGGCTCTGCACCAAAAAGGCCCTGACAATTCTGCCATTGAAAATATAACAGACATAAACCAAATATAGTGCTGTGGGATAAGATTAGTTGGAATACTTCTACGCCTTCGCCATGGAAAATATGGCAGAGACTGAGCAGCGAGGGTCAAGGGTGAGATCGCCCCTGCCTACCAAAGCCAAGGGGAGTCTTTCCACTGTCTTCAGCTGGCTTTGAGCTCAGCACAGGAAAGGCCCCAAAACATTTACTAAGAGTGTCTCAGTGCTCAGCTTCCCAAGATGTCACGCTTCCCGAAGAAGAGAAGGCTCTGAGGAGATCTTCCCAGTGTGTGCAAATGCCTGGTGGAAGGGAATGAAGAAGAGAGAGCCAGACTCTCCTCAGTGGTGCCCAGTGACGGGACAAGAGGCAATGGGAACTAATTAAAACACATGAAATTCCATTTGAACACCAGAAAGCACTTTTTTACTGTGAGGGTGAACGAGCATTGGCACAGGTTGCTCAGAGAGGTTGTGGAGTCTCCATCTGTGTAGAAATTCAAAAGCCATTTGGACACGGTGGTAGGCAACTGGGTCTAGGTGGCCCTGCCTGAGCAGGGGGATTTGGACCCGATGACCTCAAGAGATGCCTTCCAACCTCAACCATTCTGTGAGACTCTGAGATTGCAGGAGCTATGCTGGATTCACAATGGATGCATGATACATGCATCAACTATGCTTTTCCACTATAGCTTTGTAAATCTAAAATAGTTCCACTGATTTTATTGACCTATGTGAGTTCAAGGATACACTTTTTCCCTTCAAAAATATTTCTTTAGAAAAAATATTTGCATCCTATTTCTAAATGACTATAAATACTGCCTTTCGTTTGAAGACACTGAGTTGCTGAAGTAATAAAATAGTATAAATGGGCAGTACAGTGTAATTCATCTTGGTAATACAAGTGTGTTCATAATGCTTTTTATCTGTCATTGTAATGTGATACTATCATTGTATGCGATTCAAAAGCCTGAGAAATAAGGTTCATGTGAATCATTTCAGCATAGAAAATCCAGAAAGCAGGGGCTGAATGAACACGATTCTGCTAAATGCTAAATAACATTCAGAAGGTCTGCATGCTGACTCCAGGAGGTTATAATATACAACATGGCTCTAGGAAAGAATCTCGTGCCAGCTATCTTTTAGTACTATTCTAAGTAGGCTAATTTATCTGATTTTTCACATTTAAAAAAAAAAAAACTCAAAATAACAGAATTTATGCTTTATTTGAACTTGTATCTTCAAAAAGCCACATATAAATATTTATAATCAAAAAGCAACCTGTCTTTTGCATTAGGCAGAATGTTGCTTCTCCCTTATACTCTAAGGTGTGCATTTAAAAAAAAAAAAAAAAGCTACGATAAACGGCTATTCGTTGCTTCACTGCCAAAAACTGTCCCCTTTTCCTCCAGCATCGATGCCCACTCTGTCACCCTGAGCCTGGTGGCTGCCCCGCAGCCCCGAGACCCGTGCTGCGTCCCCGTCAGACGGTTGGAGCTGCTCTTTGTTTTCCATACCGCCCCTTCCTTCGATTTACTGCAAGGATAAGATGGTCTTTTCAGTCAGCACCCACTAATCCCATCATTCCATCATGCCTCTGAGCTGCAGCCTCTTCTCCATGCCGCAACAGATGCAGGAGAAGCTCCTCCAGCACTTGGGTGAACAAGGCGCGGGGTGGCGTGCTGCGCTGCCACCGATGCACATCACTCAAGGTAGGACGGTGCCATTCCTTCAGCCCTGAAGAAAGGTGGTGATTTTGTGAGAAGATGAAACTTAGTAAGCGGCACAGGCTGAAGCCCACAATGCTTCAGTCCACCTGGACAAAGGATGGATTTCAGAGGACGCTTAATCAATATTTCTAGATAAAAAATGTTCACTGTTGCTGATGGTCAATTGCTGTGCAAATGAGAGGCAGATGGGCTTTCAAAGCTCCTTCTCTCTGCGTCAGGAGGCTACAAGTTCTGGAGCTTGCACGAGAGTGTGTAGCTCTGAGGAAAAATCAACACAACATGAAGAGCAAAAGAGGAAATCTCCCCAATTTTGATTATAAAATTATACATTTCTGTAAGCTAGCAAGACGGATCACTGCATCAGAAACCCATCCATGCTGTAAGAGCTACCACATCCAGATTTCTGTTTTAATTATTTTGTTCAAAAATCCTTCCCAAGTTATATAACCCCATCTATATGCTGTCTCTCCAACCTGCTAGCAACAGAAGTGTGAGCTGATCCAACACAGCCCTGTTCTTCTCACAGTTGCTTCAAATACTGTGTTAGCGTGGATTTGGTTACAGTGCACCAGAAAACCAACAAATGTCCTGTTCCAGAAAAAAAAAACAAGTGCATAGAAAAATCACAGCCTACCAATTTGAACATAACGGCTGAAACTTTAACCTCAACTGAAATGTGTTGGGATAGATTTAAATAGTTTGGGATTAGGTCTATAAGGATCTGCAATGTCACTGGGAGGAGGACACTGATGAGAGAGAGCAATTTCTTCCTGCAGATCAGTCTTTTATGATGGGAATTATTACTGCAACAGACACTGGTACAAATATCACTTCTGGCCTTAAAAGAAATGAAAATCAGCTACTTTGTTAAAAATACACTGACTACATTTAAGAAAGTACATATATCACGTAGCTATTGGAAGTGATGCCTTAGTGTTAATACACCGACTATAAAAAAGTTACCATAAAAAGATTTGCTGACCAAGTAGCAATAGTCTCAGCTATTAAGACATTGGCAGTCCTTCCCCAGTTCACTTAAAATAAATGAACTCGTCCTTGTACTTCTTAAGACAAGTCCGTGGTCTAAAGCAGTACTTTACAAGGTCAGTAGGGGAGCTTAATCTCTCCCCGATTTGTATCGCTACCTATCACCACACAATACATTTGTCTCTGTAGAGGAGAAAGAATTTAATGATCTCTTGCACATACCTTCTCAGATAAGCTTAAAATTGCATTAGGAAGAGAAAAGAAAGTGGTCTCTGCTTCCCAGCTCCAAACAATTCTCCACAGGAAGCTCCCATTGATCTAAGACGTATGCTCTAGTAGCTGGATGGAATTTTGTGTTGAATAGCTTGTCTGTAGCTGAAACATATCCAACACACTGGCCAATTTATGTGCCTTGAAAGATCGTTGCTTCTTTTAGCCCATTACAGCTAATAGAAAACACAATGATAATTTGCAAGCACTGCCATTCCTTATGTTAGCAGCATCAACCTTCACACAAGACAAAACAGAACAAGTTATCTGAATGTCCTCAAAGGTATGGAGTAAGGGGAGAAGGCCAGGGTTTATTTTCATTTTCTTTTGGCTCACAAGAAGAGCCAAAGTCAAAACAATATTGGTAAAAAAAATTCTGCAACATTCCTCACTAAGTGTTCTTCCCTGACTTAAGAAAATCATGAAGAGTCAGTTGTGCTCAAATTCCTAAAGTGCTGCGAATGTCATCAAGCATGATATAAGAAAGCTGCACTGTCCAATATGTAAATGCTGGGATGGGATGAAATTCAGTTCCTAGGGCTTGACAACGAGGTAGACTCCCATGACTTTCTTAGTGTAACTATTTAATGTCAGAAGCAGGCTTAAAAATCCAGTGCTTTCCATTCCTATCTGACACACCTGATTATACTAACTGATGGAAAGATTAACTTCACAACTGTAGCTGTCTAAAAATTTGGTATCTATTCTAATTGCCTGAGCTCCCTATATAGTCCATGGAAAGAAACGTCCACCTCCAGGAGGCAATTCATTCCATCTCTTCCAGACCCTTCTCAGCACCAAGTGCCCTCTGGAGGTGCCTCTCTGTTCCACTGGCTATCGAGAGAGCCTAATCAGTGATGTCCGTGCTAGTAAATGAAACAGGACAGGTAAATGAAACAGTAAGGCTAAGAGGCTTGAAAAGGCTTGATTACAGTCTGTAATCCTCCACGTAGTTTGAGTGTTATCACACTTCATGGCACCATTTTGGCTTGTACCAGCCAACATGCTCTGATGCAATGCCAGGCATGGCTGGGGGGACAGCACTGATTAGAGACCATTCCCAGTCAGCCATCTGGATGCAGATAGTCTGTTGAAGTGGACAGGGAAGAGAGCTTCAGCATGTAGGTGTGAGCCACAAGTGTCACCTAGCCCCAGGGCCACCGGACTGTGCCTGTCCTATTTTATTTACTAGTATAAATACAGATCGTATTCCCAAATTCTACATGTCTAAAGCCATATGGAATGAATTGGCCTCAATCACTATCAAAAAAACCCCCAAACAAACAAAAAAGAAAAAAACTGCAAAAACCTGAAGCCTGCTTTCTCGTCACTGTAAAATCCCTAAGTGTTGTAGATTTTTACTCTTCTACACCAGCTGTCATTAAATCAGACAGCACTCTTTTCGTTAACGGTGGCTTTGTTTGCACGCTAGCAGAAGAAGAAAGGAAGAAGTGCAGAGGGGAAGCACTCTGTCCTGGGTGAGACACAGCAACAAGACTGCCACAGCTACCACTGCCGAGGCAGTTCTACTCATGACAATTTGGCTGAAACAGGCCATCATCTGCTATGTATTGGGACCACAAATACCAGGAAGGAAACAGAGATACCCATACATGACACCAAGCTGAGTGGCATAGTTGATATGCCTGAGGGATGGGATGCCATCCAGAGGGACTTGGGCAAGCTCAAGAACTCGCCCTGTGTGAACCTCTCATGAGGTTCAACGAGGTCAAGTGCAAGATCCTGCACCTGGGTTGGGACAACCTCCAGTGTCAATACAGGCTGTGGGATAAAGGGATTGAAAGCAGCCCTGCCGTGAAGGACTTGTGGGTACTGATGGATAAAAGGCTGAAGATGAACCAACAGTGTGAGCTCACAGCCCAGAAAGTCAACCGTATCCTGGGCTGCATCAAAAGAAGCATGACTAGCCAGTCAAAGGAGGTAATTCTGCCCCTATACTCTGCTCTGGTGAGATCCCATCTGGAGTACTGCATCCATCTCTGGAGTCCCCAGCATAGGGAGGATATGGACCTGTTGGAGTAGATCCAAAGGAGAGCCACAAAAATGATCAGAGGGATGGAGAACCTCTCGTATGAGAACAGGCTGAGAAAGTTGGGGTTGTTCAGCCTGGAGAAGAGAAGGCTCTGGCGAGACCTTATTGCAGCCTTTCAGTAATTAAAGGAGGCCTATAAGAAAGATGGGAACACACTTTTCAGCAGGGCCTGTTGCAATAGGACTTGGGGTAATGGTTTTAAACTAAAAGAAGGAAGATTCAGACTAGATCTAAGGAAGAATTTTTTTACCCTAGGACTAGATGACCTTTAAAGGTCCCTTCCAACCCAACACATTCTACGATTCTATGTTCTGTCTTAAAACAAACACTGAAGTCAGCTAAAGAACAGTGTATTAGGCATCACTTTTTCTCAGCATTTATGATTGACTGTTCCATACTAAAGATAGTGGCTCCTTGAGCAACCCACCCTAATTAGTTGCTTTCCCAATTATAAGCCATCTGTGTTTGTTCTACGCAATCTAGTCAGATGCCACATCCTCTGATATCGTTCTAAGAATTAAGAATAAAAAAGTTATTCTCAGAAACTGCCCAAATGGAGCAATTCAGCTCTGACCCTTCGAGCAAGAAGTGTGTTCACTGAGTACACTGACTGCAATCAGCTCAGACCTTGAGTTGAAGACGTCAAGAAAGCAGGATACAGCTGGTAAACACACACACACAAACTCAGTGACAACTCAGCATTTTCACCAAACAGGCCTGGAAAATAAATGAGGGTCCTTCACTCTCCATTGCCTCCAACTTCCCCTCTTTACATTCTTTCAATGGAATGTAACTACCTTGTCAATGGGACTCCAATTTACACCCTCTGTCTTTTGGTTTGATTTTTTTTTAAAGGCACTTTAAATGGCATTAATGACTTTAAATGACTACATGACATTAGAAATAATTTCTCTAAATAATTTTATTTTTTCATTTAATATTTTTCTGGTTGTTTGTCAAGAGAGTTTTACGTGTGGATGTTAGTTACAAATTGAATTACGTAATGGCATCAAATTAACAACACTGGAGGCTAAAAAGCTTTTGATAACATTAAGAACATCAAAAAGGCAGTATCAGAGTAAACTTCAGTGTGCTGTACCAGAACTGTATGTTAATTGGAAGATGTAGTAATGCTGACACAAGGTTAGTGTCCATATACTCATTCACATTTCTTGACCTTTGTCAAGACTCCCAAGAAAAACAACTTTGTAAGAAGTCTTATGATGTGAGCACTTCCCCATGAACATCTGGATGGAGAATTCCCAACTCAATTCATAGGCAGTACATTACAAAAACATATTTCAGAGGATCAGATTTTCAAACTCTGACAACATGGTCAAAGATTCAAATAGAGGCTTGAACTCCACACATCCCACATCCCTGAATTACCAATTCCCTGAGCCATCTAATATATATGGAAATTCTCTGTAGCTGGTTAAAAAGAAAAAAAAAGTATTTGAATTCTCATTTCCTTTCAATTAGAATTAATCTACTTGAGTAAGTTAATAAGGTTTCATAAAATGGGATGGTTTGTGTAACTTCTAACACAATTAAATATTAATAAACTCCTGCGGGAGCAAGATCAATGGAGTACAAAATGTCTTCCTGAATTTTATCTTACAACATGTCATTTTAACCAGTTATATATTTCTCTATACTCTGTATGAAGCTTCACACAGCAGTAGAAGAGTGATGAAGCCACACAGATAAATCTCAGCATTTACAGAATAAAGAAGTGTGTGCATCTCATGCTCAATTTCAAGAATGGATTCCACCACAGTCTAAAATAAAGAACCATCAAATATGCGATACATGTCCACAAACCACCTGAAATATTATATATACTCCAACTAGATAGTGATTAGCCTAAAATTCCCCTTCTCTGGTCCTATTTGCAACAAAACCGAAATGCTATAAACCCAAAAGGTAATCACCTATCTTAAATGACAATATTAAATCAGTTTTATCCAGTTTCCTGTATAATTCTGTCTGACCTTTTGTGAAAGAACATTTTTAGGTGTCTGGGTTTTGCCGGTCTCTTGGGTCTAGTATGAGCTTTCTCTTCTCTTAATTACAGAAGAGGAATCATAAATCTCAGCTTCCAGTTCTAGCACTACAACATAAGGTTGAAAGTACATTCTTCTTGCGACAGAGGTGCCAGAAACACTGGTCAAAACAACACAAGGCAATTGTTCTTGAATTTCTAACAGTTTGGTCTAAAAGATAGACTATGGAAGTCTGCAGAAAGTTTTTTAAGTAACTTTCTTTTTAAACAGTAGTAAAAAATATCTATGCTTTAAAAAAATTCCATAACTAAAATAAAACAAAATATCCACACCTGAAGAATGAAAACATTGTGGTTATCAATTTCCCAAAATATTTCAGAGCAGTCTAAGTTCCCCAATTTCTTGACCCAAATATTTAATTCGGTGACTAGTTCTTTCCCTGACATGTTTACAGAAAGGTTCATTTTCTTTACAGACTTCAAAATATTCATTAGAAGGAAGCACCCCAATAAAACTTACATTGACATTCTTTGCAGCACTTGCCATCCACATACGCCAGGGCAGAGTTAAGCGGGCAGTCAGAGTCGGGGCAAATCAAAGCTTCACATTGCACAGTACCGTTCTAGAAGAACAAAAGGTACTTAACTGACAGTTATATTTAGCAAGAACAAAGATGTTCTCAACCACAGGAACCTAAAAATCTATTTTTAATGCAATGAAATCTCTAACAACACACAAAAAGACATTTTAACATGGTTCTTTTAATAACAACAAGAACAGAAACTATACCTTTAGAATATCATGCATACAATCTTTTGGACATGTATGATGTGTCCTTTGAGAGGATAACGATCAAATTTTTTTTTAAAGGCAAATCTATTTGGAGGTAAAACATTCTGCCAACCAGCAGCAAATTGACAGATTAGTGTGAAATAACAACCTCACAGAACAACACTCTGCTTTCTGATTTTTACAGAAGAGACAATATACTTCAAAAAGGTAGTAATATCATAGCTGCAAGAAAAATCTGTGACAAAAATACATGGAGCATTTAACACTAAATTCAAAGAATTATAAATAGCTATCAGCCAGATTTGATCCCATGGACTAAGTCTTCTTTTCATCAGCCACAAAACACTAAAAGCAAAATTAATATCCCTACAGAAATATAAAAATCAAAATCACACTAAGCTTAAGGAGAACCATTTAGCAAATTATAGATAGCAGCAAATCAATCAAAGGTGCAGTACAGACAACAAGAGCCTTTTCACCAATTTCTAATGGCCTTTGGATTAAGCATTTAATGAGTTCAAAAGGAATTAATGAGTTTTACATGAATAGACAATAACAAAGATGCCATGGTTTGGCACCCTGAAAGGATACTTGCAATCACTTCTGGAGTTGTGGTACCTTTGGGAATCTTCCATGCACCTAACAAATCTATTTCACTTGTGATATACTAGAACATGCATATGACCCTGACATTTTACTCTTTATTACTTATTGAGATGTAACCAAAGGCAACCAAAGAGAAACAGACACAAGGGATCTATTAAACCATTTGCTAAGAAAAAGGCTGTGTTTGTAGTGACAAAAAGCAGGGAATTCATTATCCAGAGAAACCATTTGAAACTCAGTGCATGGGAATAACATGATAGCTAAGTACATTGAAGACCAACTGCCTGTGGTGACATGAAATACAGGAGTGCTACACATGCTGGCACTGCTGAAACAATGGGACAATGTATTTATTAATACTATTCCTTAGATTTAGAGCAGAATTTCTAGCACTTTGTTGTTACTACCTAGCACACACCTGGAAGCTTCCTCATTATTTGCCTCAATAAAAGTGTAATCAGAGGAAACACAGAGTTCCCGAATCTCCACTCAAATTCTAGCCGTACCATGCAAGTGCAGTTCTTACAGCCATCTGTCCAGGATTCAAACTCTCTGTAAGTCATGCCTTTCATTGTGCAGGTCCTTTCACAGTAGCACTGATCCAACTTGTTCATCCTCTGCTCAGCTTGGGACAACTGTAATTACAGTTCACAAAAAAGCTCTGAATTTGTAAGTGGTTTCCACAGTAGTATACACATGACTGAAACTGTTCCCCTTATCGTCAAGCATGGAGGTGAGAGAATAAATGTAGGAAAATTCAGTCAAAGGCAATAAACCAATTAATTTCAAATACAATATGATTAAACCATCAGTCATTCGGAGATGGAAATTAAGAAGCAAGACACAATGAGTTTCATCTTTCACTAATAACATTAGGGATGTCATGAAACAAAGTGAGTACATCAAGATGAGTATGGTCCCTGATTTCTTATCTATGTGTGAACTGACCAAGAATCTTGCTCTACATCACCTACGTGCAGATATTAGGTTATGTGCAAAAGACCTGAATTTGATTAGAGAGGCAAAAGTGGAGATAAAGCTCAAAACCAACATGCTAGCACTTGTTCCTCCACTTCAACCAAAGCATTTTAATCATTTGCGTATTAAATTAGCCAGGTAATATCCCTCCTGTAGACATCTACACAACTCCTATTTAAAACCGGAAGACTAGTCTATGTTCCCTGGCAGACATGGATGCTTTTGGTGTGATATTCTGGGGGGAAAAAAAAAAGAAGAAAATTCTCCTTTGGATTCGTAATTCCTTGTCTTGCATATGTTTTTTCTGAACACGCCTTTGACAGCTCAGGTCTAGAAAATTCTTGGACCACTAAGTCTTGCTTCAATAAGCACTAAAAGCACAGTAACCTATTTCACTCCAGGTTTATTGCCTTGTTAGCCTAACAGACAGAGCTGGAATATCTATGAGCCCTTTCCTTGCTCAGGGATTTGGATTCTGTTTACTATTAAAAGATATGATTCTATAAAAATATTAAAACACAAGAAAGCTCTCTGAACTGGGATTTTGGATGTACAGACACCAGGCAAAGATACACAAATAAAAACATATAAACATACCATGCAGGGTTGTTCCGTGTACACCCACATGCACTTCCCCACATATGCACAAATAATCTAAAAAGACGGCAATTAAAGCCTTAGAGTTCTCATTTCTCCCATGCCATGCCTCCTAGTAAACATTACCTTAGCTGATGTTTTGGCTAAAATGTCTTGCAGTTCCATAATTTTCTGCACTAGTCCATGGAAGTCATTACAAGTCGGGCATGCTAGAATAACAAAATATGTCTATTATTAACAAAAACATGTGTAGGCTCAATCATGTCAAAGTTGATGACCAATACACTGAAACTCAAGATTTTAAGAAAGTCTGTAGGACAGAAAGTAGATACAAAGTGCACATCTCATTTCATGGTATAAGAATTAATAGACTTACTGCGATTAAGATCTGGGCATTGAGAAATAAATCCTTGAGGCATGACAAGTAATTGCACATCTTGCATTATGCCCTGTGTGTGTACGTGGAGGGGAAAAAAAAAAGGATACATTATTTTTACTTGTCAAAATTATGTTTTCCATTCACCATGCAAAACATTAAAGCCTACACAGAAAAACTGCCTGATAAAAACAATACTTAGGAATACACAGCTTCTTGCCTGGACCCAATGCAGTGACAGAATAATAAAGAAAAAGTAAAATAGATAGATGTACAAATACAGACATACCGAATCATTTTTAAAGACATAAGATTAAATGTCAAGATGTAATTATGTGGCAAGAGTTTGGTTGTTTTGAATTCATTGTTATTTTTAGTTAGCCATTGCAGGAAAGCTTGAAAGTGACCTTTAAAAGTAATCTTAAAAACAGTTGCAGTTTCAGTTAGTTTGAAACACTCTTAAATAAAATGCTAATTTTTCACTAAGCTATAACTGTCAAATAGAACTGAGGATTAAACAAACTTGAGTCAGAAAAACATATTCATGCAAACACTTCATGATTTCAATGGGGATCTTTCCATAAAGCATGCAGAATGCCCAGAAACTACATGCCTATTACCCAGCTGCAGAGTCTCATGTTGGCAAGAACTTAGGGGAAGTTTAGCATGAGATTCAAAACTCCCACCTGAAAAGGGCCAGTTTCATTCAGAAGAATAGATCCCATGCTTGAAGGCAAAATTTAGTCACTAAGATACAATCAATAGCCACTTTGCTGCTCTTCAAAAGTAAAGGTCAACCAGCAATTTCTAAGTGAGCCATCCTATCATATTCACTCCAGATGCCCCTTTCACCTATGACACCCTCCCTGCATCTCCAAAATTCCTTCTAAGGAGGAAAAGCAAAATAATTACAACATGCTTCAGCGTGCTTGTGAAAAGAATGTTTCACAACACTAGGAACACCACACAAATTAAATGCTGCACTTTGTCCACATACACAGGACATTCAATACAGATGTTGCAAAGCCAAAGAACCAGAATTTTGACCTCAAGTGAAGAGCACACCAAAAAGCTCACTGCATTAATTTCTCCTCCCTTCCTTCCTCCATGTCACCAACTTCAACCACATGTCAACCCAAGTTATGTCACTTTCATGAACACGAGGAATGGCAGAGTCCAACCCATTCAAGTTTAAAACATTCTTCACTAAACATACAGGCAAGTGTTCAAATCACTTAGCTACGAACCAACAGAAAAGCTCCTTCCAACTATTTGAGGAGCTTTATTCATTATCCATCAGCTGTGATATGAGCTGACTCTGCCACTCGCCAGGAATTCAGGTTCCTTTGCAGTCTGACAAAGTCTCAACACAGAGCTGTGACACCCAGCCCAGAAGATTTGCACGGGCTCCTAATGGACCCAGTGGTTCAAATTAACACACCAGTAGATGCTAGGTACCGAGGCAAGTTACACGGTACCAGAAATTAGGTAGCCAGAATGGCGCTCTCAAACTTCAGACCGTAAAGTGAAAAAGGTACAAATACACCTCAGTGTGAATATGCCCACTGGCACACTGGTTTAGTGCAACAATATTAGGCTCAAAATCAAATACAGCCAAATAAAATCTTTTCCAGAGTGACTAATGATTTTGACCCCTCTGGACAATCCATTTAATCCACTCAAAGCAGCCCGATTTTGGGAAATAGCTAAGCACGTGGCCCTCTCAAAATCAGATCAGCAGCTGTCCCACAGCGAGCATCTAAAAATACAGGCTTTGTATTGAAGCATTGAAAGTCCTCATCTTCTAAACTGATGAACCTTCTGTACAACAGTGTCATTTTCATTTTCAGGTGCAGTTTGACCATTGGTATTACATTATGCTGGAGTGTATTT
Source organism: Rhinoptilus africanus (assembly GCA_013400135.1). Lineage (NCBI taxonomy): Eukaryota > Metazoa > Chordata > Aves > Charadriiformes > Glareolidae > Rhinoptilus > Rhinoptilus africanus. The sequence goes on from VXBO01004652.1 coordinate 215,813, forward strand.
TGCCTACATTGATGCTCATTTAACAGCTATCCATTTCTGTATTTCTGTTAAGCTGGTTTATATTTGTAACTGATGCAAAATGCTCCATGTATTTTGTTTAATTTTTTGTTTATTGAAAATAAAGGAAAAAAATTACAGCCTACTACAGGAGTATTTGTTTTTGTACACCTAATGAGCTTCTTCACAGTCACTATGATTTGGCAAAAAGAAGAATATAATCAAGTCAAAAACTGAGAAGGCATAAACAAAATAAAAGGAGTATTAAAAAATTATTAATTATAAGCACATAGGATGAATGAAGTGCATCTGAGATCAGCTTAAGAAATGTATTAATATTTTCTGATTTTATTCTTGGAGTCAACTGTTTATTTAAACCAGAACTATAATTTTGCAGCTTGTTTAGCAGACATGCTCCTAGTCTTTTGGAGGAAAAGGAAACACATATTGAACCGAAAAATAAAAACAGTCATGCTTCAGTTTTCAAATCTGAGTGCCCCCACTGGACCTCTGTACTTCATACACAACGAGGATATAAATTAACATTTCAGTATAGCAAACCCCAGTATTTCAACACACAAAAACTGATTTTAGCACAAAAGCACAGAACTTTCTGTGAAAATCAAAGTCAAAGTGTTTTACACTGAAAAAAAGATTTAGCAGGCCATATTTTATAAAGTAACTGGGTCTGTGATCAACATCATCAATTCCATTTTGCAGCTCAAGTAAAAAGATGCCTACTGAGAGGAAAATGGGACTACAGTGTGGAAGACATCCACAGGGATGCCATCATTTGTTAAAGTGGCTCCAGAGAAGACTAAGGCCAAACCACAGATAGCAGCTGTGACCAACAACTGCTACCTAATGGACTCAGAAGAATCAAAATTTACACTCCAGTTCAACATGACATTCACTTCTTCAGTCTTGCTATTCACAAGGTGCTTGCCATATACACATGTTACAGCAGAAGCAGTAAGCAAAAAGTATGTACAAATATTCTTCCTATGAGGGAAAAAGCATTCTCTTCATTGATGCTAGTCATGTCATTCATTTCTGAGCCGAGAAGATATTGTGATGAAATCTAAATCCTACAGAGGTAATGAAAATGGAGTTCCCTAGACTGTACCGTTCTGCGACACACAAATGCATCTAGCTATGAAACAGACAATAATTTAACTATTTATTTCCCGGAATTCTGTTGCACACAGACATTTAGCTTTCCCTGTCTTACACTGCTGTTGGCTGTGTCACATGGTAACACTGAGCCCTGTGCATCTGGCTCCCCAATTCTAGTGAAGTCCAGTTTGATGGAAACACAGCTCCCTGCATCAGATATGCTGACACACAACACACCACAGCACTAAGAACTGTGTTATGATTACAGAATCACAAACTGGTTGGGTTGGGAAGAAGCTCCTGAGATCATCTACTCCAACTCCACTGCTCAAGGAAGATCAGGTACTGCAGGCTGCCCAGGACTGTTTCCAGGTGGCTTTTGAATATCTCTCTAGTAGCCTTACTCTGACTAACCTCACAACAGAACTGTTTTCTTATGTTCATATGGAATTTCAGGTGTTTCGGGTTTTGCCCATTGCTTCTTGGCCTGTCAGTGGGCACTACTGAGAACAGTCTGGATCCCTCATCTTTATTCTCCCTCTACATTCAGGTATTTATACATATTGATGTAATTCCCCCTTGACCCTTCTCTTCTCCAAGTTGAACAATCCCAGCTCGCTCAGCCCCTCCTCACATGAAAGATTCTCCAATCCCTTTAATCATTTTGGTTTAAGTTCACACTTTTCCTTTCAGGGAAGCCATACCTTAAAATAACCATGTGCATTATTCCTCTGTCCCAGCCAAAAGGTTGTACCCAAAGGTAAGTCCATGAAGGGCTTCTCCACGACTCTTTCATAAATTCTGAAAAGGAAGGGAAAAATGAAGTCCCAAGTTGTCATCATTTCATTTACTCAGAGCTGAAATGTTCCAAATGTGACAACTTCTTATAAAAGTCTTAAAAAACCCCACTCTTTACTTACTTGTTGCAGTCCACATGTAAAATCAAGTGAGAGGCACTGATTGCTAAGGAAAGTCTGTGCCATTTATCATCTGCCAAAATGTATGGGAATACTTCTGTGTGGGAGCGATGACTGCCTGAACGATAATGCAACCTGATTTCATTTCGATGACCGCTGCTTTCCAGCTCCAGGTACCTGTACCACAAATGCATCATCATGTCATGAACCATTCTTATCAGCACAGCAACATTTTACATAACACAACTTCTCATTATCATGCAGGAACTATTTAAAAGAGGGGGAAAGACAAGCAAGGACATACAAAGATGAAAATAGACATTTTCCAGATTTGCACCGCATCCTCCTTCTCAATAATACATAATATCAGGTTCCAACTTTCATGTAAGTACACAAGATCCCAAGCTAATTTATTTTTTTTTTCCTCCAGCAACACTGTTTTCCTTAACATGATCTGATTGGAAATAATTAATAATTATTCATAATAAGGTAATTACTTTACTATGAATAATTGCCTCATATCCTGAAAGCATAGTAAGAATACGCTGACAGCATGAATGCACAAAAGACACCACCAAGTTTTGTGATAGGGGCATCACTAGCCATTACCTACCAGGGAAGTAAGCAAGAACTGAGTCTGGACACTGTTTTGTTTGCTTTCTGATGTACTATTAACACTTCCTTTCATTTTTCATAATGGAATTTCTCCAAATACAAAATCAAGAAGTGCTAACTCTTCAGAACAATTTACATACGTGTACATATTTTCTTTGTTAAATATGTATGTGTATTTGTGGTGTGTGTATATATATATACATGCATGCATATGTATGCACATATATGTATAAACATGGTAAAAAACCAGCATTGCAGCTGTACCAAGGTAAGTGCACAGCACACCAGATTTTCAGATCGCAAACAGAAGCTTTGCTGGTGAAATTCCAGCAGATCAATTTAAAAAGCACCCCATAACCAAACTCAGTACTTAGTCAGACAGGCCTACTCCTTGCATAAAGGACTACTTCTGGGAACAAGCTTGACAAACCATTTGTCTTTCAAGTACTAAGTTTCTCATTTTAAAGTCCTCCCCTAAAATGCTTTTAAAACAGGAAAGAGAAACAGAAATGGAGATTCTCCCATAATCATATGCAACCTACAGCATAAGATCAAGGAAAATAACATAGTATGTGGTGAGATGCACAACAAGTGGAAGAACGGACAATTAATTTTTGTCTATTTTTGCTGCCACATCTGCAGTCAGGCATGACAGTGGTTTGTAACCTGAGTGCACACATGTTTTAGGGTGATGTTCACTTTAACAGGCTATCTAAAGAAACAGACAAGACAATGATTGCCATTTTCAAGAGTGAAGATGAGGATGAGACCAAATCAAAACCATCTTGTACAATCATTATCCCTAGCAGGAGGTTGGACTCACTGTATACCTCTCCTTCCTTCAGGGTGTTTCACAGTGGAACATGCCTAGCAACAGCACAAAAACAATTATCCTTTTGCAAAACTGGCAAATGGCAATTTCTTCTTTCACCTCAGTATTAACGAAGCAGTTGACTAGAGTCAGCAATAAATTTTATAATCTGAAATAATTTACCCCCTCATATCCCAAAAATAATTTTTGCATTGGCAAGAAGTGTAAACTAATTGAAGGCCTGGCTGGAAAAAAATGGGCAATAGTGGCAGGACATCAGTCAACTTAATAACCTCCTCCATAACTCAAGCTTCAAGGATAAAAATAAGGTCACTCTCAACCTAAGAGAGAAGGGGAACACTACGGAACTGGACTCCTCCAGCAACTTTTAGGTGTCTCCACCCAGTTGCAGTTATAATCTGGAAAAAGAAAAGCATGGATGTGTTGGAACATTATCTCCTGGTAGAACCAACAGCTAGCTCCTCCTCTCTTCAAAGTCAACGGCAGAACTGAGGCCAGCACACAGAGATGCAGGTACGCAGGGAACAAACTACAGCAGCAGACACACAGTCAGTACAGGAGGTATTAAATGAACACTCATATTGCCCCTTATGCAGGTGAGATAAGGAAATCTCTGAGAATGAAACATTGATTTTCCAATAAAAAGACATCACTGTAAAAATTTCAGGAATTAAGAACTGCTGAGAGAAGATACTGACATTCAACAATGCTGCAACAAGCAAAGAAAACGTCCTACACTTAAGCTGTGCAAAAATTGTGGAGACTTGGGTTCTTATTTTAACTGTGATTAACACACTGTTTTGAGATCCACAGGCAACCTCTTTTGTTCTTCCATTTGGTAAACTAACAAATATATCTACCTTCGAAAGGCTTGATGATTGTTAGAGAAAATGCCCATCAAAATGAAAAAGAAAATAATAGCCATTAGGAGAATTATTATGAGAATAATTTACGGTTTACTAATAATCTGTAGAGGCAGCAGGAAAACACAATTAGAAAAACAAGTTGATTAGCAGCCAGAACAATATTCCCTTCAGCCTGAACTAATGCCATGACACTGAAACACAGGGAAGTGAAAGTTAGTTATTTTCACTTCATTTTTTACAAAATATTGTGCTTGATATTCCACTTTTCGAGATTTGCTTAACTGCCTGGAATTAAATGGCTCTGGCTCAATCTCGGGAGCTTCAGAAGATGGAACAAGCCTCAGCACTGACAGATGCAGGTGAAAATGTGAAGTCTGCCCACAGTGGGGCTTCTCATGCCTTCTGTGAGGTTGTAACAAAGCACACACTTGGGTATAAAATCTCCAGAAGTTTGGAAGAGTCTTTGAGAAAGTAAGCTAAGCATTAACAAATACACTTGGATTTTAAAAACTTATTTATAGCGCCAAAAATACTCTACGCTCCCCTGTACATTCTGAGTTACTGATCTCTTGAGAGAGAAAAGAGGGTGATCTTGTTTCCTAAAGGACTTCATCCCAAAGGAAAAAATAACTGCATCATACCACAGTCTTACCCTAACCAAGAATCTCATTATTGAAAAGCTTCAGGGGAACCTCATCAGCTGAATCACTTGTTTCTTGTCCATGCCATTCCAGCCCAGACCACTCCTGGCAGGGAGAGCACCAGCTCAAGGATTCCCATTACAAAGATCACTACTGCTTCTCCCAAGAGCTCCAAGGTGCTTATCTACCCTGCAAAAGGCAAACGGCTCTTGGAGTGAAAAATAAACCACAATGAGAAACACAGTACAACAGGAGAACCTGCTTCCCCCTTTACTGACGTCCGTGATCTCTGTGGTTGTTTAATCAATACCAGCCTACTTGATTTTAACCCCCCAAAAACCACACACGTTTTGGGTCAAATGGATTTAACTGAGGAGGGAGATGATACGTGCTTCGGTTTACTATGTTTGACATACAGAGAAGAAAACGCCAATGTAAAAAAAAAGGCTGTTACATCTCTGCGGATCACTCTGTGCACGCACATCATTGCAAAGACAACAGCCAAGGCCACGGGACGATCAGCTGCTCTGCTTGGAAACCAGCCAGAGAGCAATCCCTTATGTACCGACTAAGGCTGCGCCTATCTTGATAAGAGGAAGAAATTTGTCTCAAAAGCCCCAGAGGAACCTGAGACAGAAGACAGTGATGTTTCCTCTGCTGCCCAGCACTGATGCATGGTAACTGCTGGGTCAGAGTGGAGAGCCGGCAGATCTGCTCAGCTGCGGAGCTGCTGCTGCCTGTCCCGGAGAAGGGCACGTGGTCTGCACAGGAGCTGCTCTTCAGGCTGCAACACACCAGCGCTGGGGGGGGGACCATGGAAAGTAGAAGTCAGGAGGGACAGCAAAAAAGCTAGAGATTTAGGAGGCGAAACACCCGCTGGTGCTGGTTTCCGCTGTAGCAGTCTTTGAGAAGAGGGAGGTATGGTCCTTCCAGCTAACAGCCAGTGCTGGTAGCTCCGAGGCTCGGATGGCTCACTTGCTCGTTTGGCATCACTGCTCTCACAGCAAACGCATGCTGTAGCTGCCCACTCTTACTCCAGGCAACTAATAATTTCAACTGCAATATACAGCATGTAGACAAATATTTTGGAAGCTAAAGGGCAAGATACCGTATCTGCTGCTTATGAATTTATTACAGGGTGTTGGTTCTTTTTTAACTTTTACTACTGACATTTATAGGTATAGTGTTAAAAGAGTTCTTCATAGCTCTTTGATCTACACCAAGAAGAAAAGGAAACCCAGTGAAACTAAAAAGGAGTATGTACTTAAGAAAAAAAACCTAAAATCCTTATCTCCATTAATTTAAAAATCTTTATCTGAAGATTTTTTATACAGAAGAACTGGCTTTTATGCTAGGTATAATTATACAAAACATAAAAAAAAGGGAACCTACGCTGTTCAGTGCAAACTATGGCTACAATATCAGTAAGCAATTCTGCTACATGTAGATTATGAAGATGTAAATGCAATTCATGCAACACAGCCACCACGTTCAGCAATGCATTATTTGCTATTTTCCATGGCACATGGCTGGGCAGTCAGGAGTGTGAACCTTATTTTTCTATTTGGAAGGAACACTTAAAGTGTTCTGAAACATAAACTGGGAGTTTTTACCGCTTGGTACATCCCTCAGAACAATATGGCATCAAAACATCCCCCGATGAATTCTAAATGCCAAGTGGTACCCCCACTATAGCTGTAAAAACCTAGTCCCTGTCTCTCACGCTACTGCTTGGCCTTATTGGCTTTGCCATTTTCCCTGACTGTCTTGAGCTCTATCTAGGCAAGAGATGACTGGCAGTTTAGCCAGGGAGTGATAAATAAAAAACGATCTTCACTTCTCTGGATAAGTCAGTAGCACTTAGTGCAAGTGCATAGTGGGCAGGAAACCCACCACTTCAGTTTGTGTCCCTTTCTTTTGCTGAATGCAGTTTTAGAGCCAGACAAGAATTTTGAGATAGGATATTTTTGTTCTGAAGTGCTGACTCATTCACTAAAACCACATCTTTTGATAGAAACAAGCATTCTTGCAGCAAGGTTTGTGGGATCCGGGTTGAAATGCTTGTTAAAATGAGACAGAGAGAGCAAACCTAAGACTGTCCGAAAGACTTCCTTAAATACCCTTTAATGCCGCAGTTCTTGCCTATTTGGAAGCAGAGACCCCAACTGAAGGGAGGCTGAAATCAGAAGAGGGTATTTCCCATATCAAAACAGAGTACACAAACAATGGTAGAGTAAAACCACTCTCTCAGGTCAACCTGATGAGGCTCTGCCATTATGCAGAACTCATCAAAAACAGTAAGTCATGTAGAAGCACAACCTAAATTCAGTAAGTTGATCTCGAGTCCTACACCTATACTAACAAATAAAGCCAGCAAGGCTCGTTCCCTGGCCCTGAAGACAAATACTAACAGTAGCTCTCCACTAGAACTCACTTCCATATGGGTGATCTCTCACACTTTTTCCATGACATGGGTGGGTTTTCTCCACACTGCCTGTTGGGAACAGTCCCTGGCGAATGCTGCTCCACAGACCATCCCTGGCATCATCTGCAAGGCTGCAAATTGCAGGAGACCAAAGCGTGCCAAGGAAGACACTAGTAATTAGCAGAATGGACAACAGCAGGCCAGTGCTCCAGCCTGGGCTGGGGCACTGTTTGGTTTACTAGCATAGTCCTGGCCAGGCACTGCCAGCAAAGCTTTTTACTGCATCGGGGAAGGCTGGCAGGGGAGGTGGAAGGTGGGGAGAGAATGACACTCCTCAGGACACTTGTATCAGATGGAAAAGAACCACATTCAAGGCCCTGCTCCAAATCAGGCAAAGCAGAGACTAATGGTGTGAGGAAAATTCCTCTGAAGTACCTCAGCCAGCAAGCTACTGACCATTCTGGCATTTACATCTCTTCTCCTGTTTATTTTCTTCTACCACAAAAAAGGTTAACCATTTCAGCTTTGCTCCAGCATGACACTGCTCATTGCATCGGATAGCTATGGAGGACAGCTGGGGAGGAAGAAGGTGTATTCCTGATGTGCACAGGAGACAAAGCCCCATGATGGGATATGAAGGCAGGAACACCCTCCCCGACAGAACGTTCATGGGAGAAAACAGCCAGGCAACAGAAGACTGGAAGTGCAGAGAGACACCATACACCCATACAGAAACATTCACCTGCACAATCCTCCTGGCTACTGCACAGTGCTGCAGCTTCTCTCTATTGGCCACAAAGAAGCCACAGCACAAGGTTAGGAGGGAGAAGCAGATCTGCAATGCCCTGATGTGGAAAAGGAGGACAGGAAACAAATGCAAGTGAGGTTCCTCAAATCCTTTCCATCCTTCTCCGTCCCTCTCAGTGCGAGTACATGATTCAAACTAATAAAGCATGTGGGAGAAAAATGTCAGTAAGTCTATGATGAGACCTGATAAGAAGCACCCCAGAGTCCTGAGGGAATTGGTTGATGTAGTTGCCAAACCACTCTCCATGATACTTGAAAAGTCATGTCAGTCAGGTGAAGTCCCTGGTGATTGGAAAAAGGGGAACATTACACCCATTTTTAAAAAGGATAAAAAGGAGGACCCTGGGAATGATCAACGTGTTAGCCTCACCTCTGTGCTTGGGAAGACCGTGGAACAGATTCCCCTAGAAGCTATGCTAAGGCACATGGAGGACAGGGAGGTGATTAGACAGCCAGCATGGCTTCACCAAGGGCAAGTCTTGCCTGACCAGCCTAGTGCCTTCTATGATGGAGTGACTAATCAGTGGACAAGGGAAGAGCGATGTATGTTGTCTATACGGACTTCTGTAAGGCCTTTGAAACAGCACCCACAACATCCTTCTCTCTAAACTGCAGATAGGCATTTGATGGGTGGACTGTTCAGTGGATAAGGAATTGGTTGGATGATCACATCCAGAGGGTAGTGGTCAATGGTTGAAGACCTGGATGGAGATCAGTGACTAATGGTATCCCTCAGGGGTCCATATTGGGACTGATACTGTTTAGTATCTTCATTGTAGACATAGACATAGACAGTGGGATCGAGTGCACCTTCAGCAAGTTTGCTGACCACACCAAGCTGAGTGGCATAGTTGATATGCCTGAGGGACGGGATGCCATCCAGAGGGACNCCTATTTGGAAGCAGAGACCCCAACTGAAGGGAGGCTGAAATCAGAAGAGGGTATTTCCCATATCAAAACAGAGTACACAAACAATGGTAGAGTAAAACCACTCTCTCAGGTCAACCTGATGAGGCTCTGCCATTATGCAGAACTCATCAAAAACAGTAAGTCATGTAGAAGCACAACCTAAATTCAGTAAGTTGATCTCGAGTCCTACACCTATACTAACAAATAAAGCCAGCAAGGCTCGTTCCCTGGCCCTGAAGACAAATACTAACAGTAGCTCTCCACTAGAACTCACTTCCATATGGGTGATCTCTCACACTTTTTCCATGACATGGGTGGGTTTTCTCCACACTGCCTGTTGGGAACAGTCCCTGGCGAATGCTGCTCCACAGACCATCCCTGGCATCATCTGCAAGGCTGCAAATTGCAGGAGACCAAAGCGTGCCAAGGAAGACACTAGTAATTAGCAGAATGGACAACAGCAGGCCAGTGCTCCAGCCTGGGCTGGGGCACTGTTTGGTTTACTAGCATAGTCCTGGCCAGGCACTGCCAGCAAAGCTTTTTACTGCATCGGGGAAGGCTGGCAGGGGAGGTGGAAGGTGGGGAGAGAATGACACTCCTCAGGACACTTGTATCAGATGGAAAAGAACCACATTCAAGGCCCTGCTCCAAATCAGGCAAAGCAGAGACTAATGGTGTGAGGAAAATTCCTCTGAAGTACCTCAGCCAGCAAGCTACTGACCATTCTGGCATTTACATCTCTTCTCCTGTTTATTTTCTTCTACCACAAAAAAGGTTAACCATTTCAGCTTTGCTCCAGCATGACACTGCTCATTGCATCGGATAGCTATGGAGGACAGCTGGGGAGGAAGAAGGTGTATTCCTGATGTGCACAGGAGACAAAGCCCCATGATGGGATATGAAGGCAGGAACACCCTCCCCGACAGAACGTTCATGGGAGAAAACAGCCAGGCAACAGAAGACTGGAAGTGCAGAGAGACACCATACACCCATACAGAAACATTCACCTGCACAATCCTCCTGGCTACTGCACAGTGCTGCAGCTTCTCTCTATTGGCCACAAAGAAGCCACAGCACAAGGTTAGGAGGGAGAAGCAGATCTGCAATGCCCTGATGTGGAAAAGGAGGACAGGAAACAAATGCAAGTGAGGTTCCTCAAATCCTTTCCATCCTTCTCCGTCCCTCTCAGTGCGAGTACATGATTCAAACTAATAAAGCATGTGGGAGAAAAATGTCAGTAAGTCTATGATGAGACCTGATAAGAAGCACCCCAGAGTCCTGAGGGAATTGGTTGATGTAGTTGCCAAACCACTCTCCATGATACTTGAAAAGTCATGTCAGTCAGGTGAAGTCCCTGGTGATTGGAAAAAGGGGAACATTACACCCATTTTTAAAAAGGATAAAAAGGAGGACCCTGGGAATGATCAACGTGTTAGCCTCACCTCTGTGCTTGGGAAGACCGTGGAACAGATTCCCCTAGAAGCTATGCTAAGGCACATGGAGGACAGGGAGGTGATTAGACAGCCAGCATGGCTTCACCAAGGGCAAGTCTTGCCTGACCAGCCTAGTGCCTTCTATGATGGAGTGACTAATCAGTGGACAAGGGAAGAGCGATGTATGTTGTCTATACGGACTTCTGTAAGGCCTTTGAAACAGCACCCACAACATCCTTCTCTCTAAACTGCAGATAGGCATTTGATGGGTGGACTGTTCAGTGGATAAGGAATTGGTTGGATGATCACATCCAGAGGGTAGTGGTCAATGGCTGAAGACCTGGATGGAGATCAGTGACTAATGGTATCCCTCAGGGGTCCATATTGGGACTGATACTGTTTAGTATCTTCATTGTAGACATAGACATAGACAGTGGGATCGAGTGCACCTTCAGCAAGTTTGCTGACCACACCAAGCTGAGTGGCATAGTTGATATGCCTGAGGGACGGGATGCCATCCAGAGGGACTTGGGCAAGCTCAAGAACTCGCCCTGTGTGAACCTCTCATGAGGTTCAACGAGGTCAAGTGCAAGATCCTGCACCTGGGTTGGGACAACCTCCAGTATCAACACACGCTGTGGGATGAACGGACTTGGGGATAGTGATGAATGAAAGGCAGGACATAAGCCAACAGTGTGCGCTCACAGCCCAGAAGGCCAACCATATCCTGGGCTGCATAGAAAGAAGTATGGCTAGCAGGTCAAGGGTGGTGACTCTGCCCCTATACTCCGCTCTGGTGAGACCCCACCTGGAGTACTGCATCCACCTCTGGAGTTCCCAGCACAGGAAAGACATGGACCTGTTGGAATGGATCCAAAGGAGAGCCACAAAAATGATCAGAGGGATGGAGAACCTCTCCTATGAGGACAAGGTGAGAGAGTTGGGGTTGTTCAGCCCGAAGAAGAGAAGGCTCCATGGGAGACCTTATTGCGGCTTTTCAGTACTTAAAGGGGGCCTACATGAAAGGCTAGGACAAGCATTTTAGCAGGACCTGTTGCAATAGAACAAGGGGTGATGCTTTCAAACGAAAAGAGAGAAGATTTAGACTAGATAAAAGGAAGAAATTTTTTATGATCAGGGTGGTGAAACATTGGAACAGGCTGCCCTGAGAGGTGGCAGGAGCCCCATCCCTGGAAACATTCAAGGTCAGGTTGGATGGGGCTCTGAGCAACCTGATCTAGTTGAAGATGTCCCTGCTCACTATAGAGTAGGTTGGACTAGATGACCTTTAAAGGTCCCCCCCAAACTAAAGCATTCTATGATTCTATTAATAAGACCTTGTTTCTATCAACATCTTGCAGCCCCTCATCTGACTTCACTGGGGCTGCTGTGATATGGAAGCCATTGCTGGCTTTGAAGGCAAGAATTTGCCTCTAACGTGAGACATCTCTCCACTCACCACCCCTTCGACTTTGAGTTCAGCTATGCCCCTAAATCAGGAAGGCAAAATCTTGTCTTCCCCATCTGCAAAGTCTGCATAGCTTCTGAGTTTAGTGCTACAATCCAAAGGCCCCTGGTCATCACAGTTGCATGGTATCCCAGACCCCCTAATGTCACTGCTGATGACAAGGCGAGGCTCCCAAGCCAGCCTTCCTGCAGCACTTGCTGGAGCTCAACAGGAGCTAGAAGTGGGAGCTGAGGTCCCACCAAGCCCCACAAAGCAATTCCAGAGGAGCTATTCTCCCTAAAAGTGCTAGCTTGGCCTTGCCAAAATTCAAACCTGGTGTTACAGCACATTGTCTATGGCATTCTTGTTCAAGATCTGAATATGGAATCAAATTCCCAAACCAGGAAACACTGTTTGAAACACAATTCTTGCCTTTAAGCAATTGGTCTCGTGCCTTCCATCTCTTTCGCTAGCCCCATTTATCAACATATTTAGACCCATTTTGCTCTCATTATCGCACTGCCCTGCTAATATCAATCTTGCCTATCTGAAGCTTCCTTTTCTCCTAAAAATCTATGAGGGAAGAAATTTCCTCAGATCAAACACTGTAAAAACAAATGGCATAAACCATTCCTCTCACTCTCTTTCTTGACAAAGTTTCTCCAGGGAGAGCAAGAGGTCTGCAAATACAACATAAAACCTTCCAATATATATATTAGTAAAACCAAAAGCCAATTTCAATGTAACTCTTCCCGTTTCCTACTCTGGCAGAACACAGATTTCTTTGTTATTTATTTTTTAATAGAAAACCTTTCAAACAACAGTAGAAAAATAACGATATCTGTCAGAACTCTCATTTCAACTGTTTCAGCGGTGGTTTTCGGTGTCATAGGCACAAGAGACAAATCTTTTGTCTCTTATTCAAGTAGGTCTGTCACTAGTCTCAATTAAAATTCCAGGCTTGTATGAGTATTTTGTAACAACTTTTCAACCAAATCACCCTGTATTAGTTGGCACTATGATGATTTACATCACCAGACAGGCTCACCTGACTTGATTTAACAGAAGTTACAGGAAGCTAGTTTTAAGACGGGTGCGTTACAAGAATTTACATCCTATTGACAATTTTTTTTCTGTTTTTTGGCCATGAAGTGTAAACTAAACTGAAGCCAAAAAATCCAGGCAATAGTGACAAGGCATCAGTCAATTTAATAACATCCCTTATAACCAACACTTAAAGAAACAGGTCATTCCCAACGTTATGAAGACATTAAACTGAGTGTAACACAAAATTGCTTCTTTTACAAGTACTTCCCTCCAACCACACACTTGGGCACAGAAGCTAATCTCCCAAACCAACAGAAACAAGGAATCTTTCTCTTTTGTGGTACAGGCAAGAGCACAGCCAAACCTTCAGTGGCTACACAGAGGATCCTTTGTCCCACAGAATCTTCTCAAGCATTAGAAAAGCAGTGAATGAATGAAAGAAAATACCTTTTTTTTGACACCTTTGATGAACATGCAAACTGCATCAAAATAAAAGGTAGCTGACACCAGAGGAGTTTTAAATCATTAAGGGAAGTAAATTCAAAAGCAATTGATTGTTATGAATAAATTTAAGAGAGTTTATAACTATTTTAAGAATAGTAAGAAACAGCACCTAAAATTTACTACCCAAAAAAAATAAAATACAGAACATTACAACCCTCCACTCTTCCAGCTAAGAGCACTAATACATCGGCATGGAGCAGTCTAAAAAGCAGAAATAAGCTACTTCTACTTGAGGAACAGGGAACAACCACATACAGCTTTAATACTATTCTTATCTAGTGTCTGCTCTGCAAGTTACTGATGGGGAGGAGAAAAGCACCCCTCAAACAAAACCAACATAACTCTAGTATTGCATTAAGTGGTAAATACTCAAAGTTTTTCTCGGTGTAACGTGTTTGCAACAGATTTTGTGATGCTGGAGAGAAGAACAGACACTCATACATCAAAAACAGAGAACATTCAGTTCCACCTCTATTTTAATACAATGGTCAAATGACAGAACAAAATTCATGCATCAAGAGTTCACCTCTGGCAACTTATCTCCTTGTACAACTAAATCCGTAAGAGAGAGAAATTGTCACAGATAATTTCCCCCTAGACACTGAAAGAGGTCTGAAACTGCTGTACAGTACAGCCCATTTGACAGCAGATAACCACAAGACACCAACAGCTGTGAAAACAAACGCTAAGTAAGGCAGAAACTGAATCAATTAATAAAGATGCACAATTAAGCATAGGGAATGCCTGTCCACAATATTCAATTGATTTTACTGCTCTCTTCCAGGATATGAAAAGCATTAACCAAAGGAAAGAATGGTTAAACTACAATCACAGTATCACAGAATCACAGAATGACTGAGGTTGGAAGGGACCTCTGGAGATCATCCTCTCCAGCCCCCCTGGCTCAAGCAGGACCACCTAGAGCAAGCTGCCCAAATGAACCCAATGATTTCATCTTTAAGGGCCCTAATACACAGTATCTCAAGAGATATGAATATGGCATTAGTCGCATAAAGCCATCTAATCACGAAGAGAGGAAAAAGTTTCACTACATGACTCCACTGTTGCCAATTAAATTAAAATATATGATGGAATAGTGAGACTTAACATACATTGCAAGCCCACCACAGATTGAAATCATCTCTCTGCTGATTCTTCCATCAAGAAGAAACCAAGACAAATTCATAAGTGAAATGAGGAGAATAATACAGCTTAAACTGAATGCCGAGAGTGAGCACACAGCAATCAGTGTTTAACAGTGCTTCCACTCTGACTTAAAGCATCACTTCATTAACACCATTCAAAATATTTATCTTGTTATTGTAAAGCACAATGCATTTTAAGCAGGGCACTCTATGTGGTCAAGGTGATGCTCTCAAGTTAAGAAAACATTTGTTACTTCTATCTTTTCAGACTTAAATTTGCTCAGAAATATGCATTCAGCTGCCTGAAACTCATCTGAATTATTACCCAGGTGCAATTTGGATTCCCTGACACAAGAGTTTTCTTGAAAGTGTCACCTCCAAGCTGTACCCAAACTATCACTGCCTGAATTCCTGTCTGCTTAGTCAGTGGGGAAAAAAGCAATCTCTGTGGAAGAATGTGAGCAAATTAGAAAGGGATATTTACAGGTATCATTTCAGAGTCTTTCCCTTTAAGATACATTTCAAAAGATTTGGATATATTAAATAGCAGAGAAAAGCATAATCATTATAAAAGGAGAAGACAGCTGTGACACTCAACTAGGAAAAGAAAAATAAAAGCATTTAATAGAGTAGAAAAGGGGACTGCATCTGCAGAAAATCCTTTCAGGAGCTACTTTTTATGGTGACAGCAATTGCCCAGCCTCAGCAAATGTCCAAGCCTCAGGTTTACACAGAGAACTTCTGCATCTATTGGACAGGGAGAGCATTCACCACATGACATTAGAGGGAAAACTTTGGGAGAGCAGACTCAAAGCCTTAAGTAGCTGCATGACCGTATCTCAGTGGAATTATTCATTTCTGATGTTCCTCAAGAGGGAC
>VXBO01004652.1:231398-253838 GCA_013400135.1 Rhinoptilus africanus
GACCAGCAAAAAAGAAAAAAAAACTCTCCCGTAAAACTAGACAACACAGACTGAATCAGTAAACTCTGAATCATATAAACTATTTTAAGTATATAGTTTTAAAGAAAATTATATTATAAAATTAAAATGTAATGGCAATTTTGGAAACATCCTCAATTATTGTAAATTAGTCTATTTGCACCAAAGTTCCTAGACCCATATAAAAAGATGTTCTAGACCCATGTAAAAAGATGTTCATACTCTGATTTGTTTTCAGAAACTCATAAAGTATTTCCGAAGCCACTGAATAAATGAATATACCTTTTTTCAATTTTTAAAACTTTTTGATTTTCTTGTACCCTAGAAATTCTTTTACCCTAGAACCATTAGTTGTTATGAAACCTCTGTAAAACAAAGCATATGAAAAGTTACTTGTGCGATGGCTGATTATATCCTTCAGTTACTGCCACCTCCAGCCTTCCTCACCACCGTTCCACCCCCTCACTGCAGAAAAGCAGGAGCTAGTACTGACTTCTGTAAATTAAGAATATAGCCTGGTATGATTCCATCCCACAAGGCAGCAATTCAACACCAGTGCAACATTTTTGACACCAGAGGAGCTCTACCAGGCTAAAGCTGGTGCAAAGGAGTGGAGTCAGGCCTGGTGTTGCCACTTCTCCTGCCAACTACGATGACTGCTGTGACAGAGTTCACAAGAAGTTGTTTAAGAACTGAAAGACTGTTACAGACAAGTCCCTGGTCAGAAGCAGGCAAGGTCAGAGAGATGGAAACTCTGCACTGAAGAAGCACTTATTTAATGTAACCCATCCAAATACTTCCTTTTTGCTTCTACATTCTCGTCGTTATTGTCATTCATCATATAAGAAAATACTATAGGAGAGTCGGAGATGCTAGACGAATTCTAGTATTACCCACACCTAAGTCAGCCCTCATTTTAGCACAACTAAATTAAACAAACACAACTATGGCACGCAGACATTTTGCTGTACATCCTAGCACAGAATAGACCAGAATGTGTTTATTAAAAGCTTAAGGGCACATCTAATTTAATAGCCACAAGTTCTTTCTGGCCATATTTTTGTTAAGACTGATTTTATACCTGCTGAAGATAAAGAAGATTTCCCCTGACAAAGGGGATCAGATAAGGCTAAACATCTTTAAAACAAATTCTTCAAGTTTCTTCTTAAATAGATTACCTAATATTCTCACAAAGAAAGCAATGCAATATTCACAAATAGACTGTTCTTTAGCAGCTTCATCCAAAGCTGACCTGATGAGTGACTCTATTTGTCTATATAACCTAGAAGGCTTTTTTTCTTCCTCTTTGATTATCCAAAGGCTGACAAGGAGACCTCAAAAATAAACATAAAGCATACATCCCTATAGAAAAATTGTAAACACAAGGCATCACTTCAGTGGATGTGGAAAGATAAAAAGGTCACACTGGCTAAGATGGTGGTAGGTTTTTTTCAGCAAGGTGTGAACTGGGTATTACCTTCATTTTTCATACCTCTAATATTATAACATTCGAGTAAGAATACTAAAAGACTCCACAGTTAAGAGAAAAAGGGCCTCAAAAACGTGTAACAATGCCACTAAATTATGCAATCACCATTGAAATACCCACACACATAATGCAGACCACCTGACTTCAGCAAGAAACCTTGACAAACGCTTTCCATTGCAGTTAGACAGTTCAGACTTTGATACGGAGATAAACAGAAGATGGTGAAAATCTAACAGTAAAACATGCAAATATTTAATGTATGAGAGAAATTTCTTGACAAATGATGGATGTTATCAGTATATTGTTAAAAATCTAATCACTTATCCCTAAAAATATACCAATATAAAACAATAGGATTTTCAGAATCCTGTTTGTCACCCTTTTACAACCATATTTTACATGGGCATAGGCATATGGCATGGATGAACCAGATTCAAATGAGATAAGCAGCCTTATGTTTGTATGGCCACATGACCGGGACACCAGCGTTACCCTTTCCTTTTCTTTGCTGTGCTTGGATAGAATCAATTTAACGCATTCTTGTTTGCATAAGATCACCAGCGGATCTACTTGCCCAGCCTTACTCACTTCAAGAATTAATTATTTTCCCAATCAGTATCTCAAATTCTTCTGCAACCCTTCAACGAAAGTTCATCACACATTATTTTTTTGTACTTTTATCACTCCTCATGTTCACGAAGTAGCAGTGTTTTCTGCCAGTTGGACACTCTCCAGGTTAATGTCTCCAGAGTCTGAGAGTTTCACATTGCTGATCTCTGTGCCCACCTCTGCAGCTATTTTGGCAAAGAAAGGAAAGTCTCATCTCTAATTTTGAAATTTCAAATATATTTATTAATCCTGTCAGTAGTCCAACCAATCTGTGTTCTTTCTACACATGCAGAAATGAGCACTCAGGGCACAGCTGGCCCTGCAGACCCACTCTCTCATTTGAGACAGAATAAACTTTTCCATCTGGGATGACTTGCACATATGGTGGTATAGTCTGAGTTTGAAACTCAATAATCACAGCTGCCCAGTTCTGTCCCTTGCACATTGCTTGCTCCCGTAGTTGAGAAGTAGGTAACAGTTAACAGAGAAGCCCCTTGGCTCTTCCAACATCAGTAAACATCACCTAGGAGGCATTCAGACACCCCCTGCAACATTTAAAGATGCTTTTCTAAACCTCACATAA
Organism: Rhinoptilus africanus; assembly: GCA_013400135.1. Lineage (NCBI taxonomy): Eukaryota > Metazoa > Chordata > Aves > Charadriiformes > Glareolidae > Rhinoptilus > Rhinoptilus africanus. The sequence continues at coordinate 234,098 of VXBO01004652.1, forward strand.
TGGTCCTTGAGGATGTTTTCCCTTATTTTCTTCCTGGGTTTGTTGTGGTTTTTTAAAAGGTGAATTGCAGATGGTGAGGCCTCTGGGAAATAGAAGTAGAACTGGACCACCTTCCAGCACAAAATAATTGATGCCATGCTTGCTAATGAAAACTTGTACACTCGTGAAAAAGAAACAGATATTTTGCTTTGCATGAACATCTCTCTATATATATACATATATATACTTTTTTTTTTTTTTGTGGTGGGACTATCAAGAATAAATCTTGAGATCGTACACACGAAAATTAAAAGGACTGTGAACCTAAAGCAGAGATCATCTCTTGCTTGTGCTAATGTCTGCTTAGGAAGTGCACATTTTAAACTCTTTTTTATTCTGTCACAGAATCATAGGGCAGTTATCTTTAATAGCCATTATTCAGACATATTTATATAAAGAATACCTTATTTCTCTAGCAGTCATTATCCTATCAAAGGAATAATCCTTAAATGCTCTGTGTCATTCACTTTAGTTTTTTAAGGCTGACAACATTTTGAGTAAAGTGCTCTGCCATTCATGGGAGATGTAAGCCCATAACTGGAGGATTTTTTTGCCCCTTTTTGAACTGCTGGCAGTGTTAAAATCAACTGGTGAAGAGGTAGATATACAGGGCCAGGCTTTGTGAATCCGGGTAGCTATATTCCCATGAGAATTTTACACCAGCAGGGTAGCTATATTCCCATGAGAGTTTTACACCAGCTGAGCATCTGGTCCTTACAGTTATGAATGACAAGAGAGAACTGACTTTTTGTGCCCTTGGTGGCAAGAGACATTTAAAGAGTAACAGCTGTTCCACTTTCCCTTGGCTGATTCGGACTTGTGATTTTTTATGCACCTGCACAATATGCCTATGCAAACACTATAAATATTTGCAAATGACCTGCTACACAACAATTTTGCCCTAATTTCTGTTCAATTTTTGACTGCATAAATACATATACTTTCATTAACTAGCATACAGGTAGCTGTAACTTACCTGTGATCTAAATGATGAATAGAGAGAATAACCCCTGAATTCAAATGGGCTTGTTTTAAGGTCACCAGGATTGTGAATTCATTTTTATTTCTTAGCTTCTGAAAAAAGATTTCAGCTGTTTCTGGAGAGGCCTTTACACTTCTTGAAGTATCTAAAAAAAAAAAAAAAACAAACCCCGTAACAGAAAAATAGTCATTATAAAATCTTATTTTACTTTACATCATCAACTCAAAGAGCTTACAAAATCACAAGCTACTTCTGAGGAACACAACTGAACAGACAGGCAAAAGAAGCAGGGACCGAAGTATTTTAAACACCAGCTTTTACATGCAATGGGAACTATTTCAAAGAAAGAGAACGTATTTTAGGACACCTGTTCTATTTTGGGGGGAAGAGGTGTTTTTAACATAGGGTCATAACTCTTTTACTTTCTCCATGGATGCCCAGATGGTACCTCTAATATCTCATCCAAAATATGGACTCAAAAGCAGAGTGGCCACGCTGGATATGTGCCTAAACTGTGAAGTGCGACCTGAGCGACTTTTTAATGACTTCTACAAAAATGTTATGCTTAACAGCTATGCAATTAATTTTTAAAAAGTGAAAAAGAAAAAAAAAATAACCAAAGAGCAGCAACTCTTCAGGGACAATTTCCTCAGCTTTAAGTAATAGTTATAAATTAATTTAAAAACTCACCATCTTTCAAAATATATTGTTGCTAATTAATCACTATATACTCCAGTTGTGCAGTATGTTGCTGTTGCTTCTTGCACAGGATGTCATGAACATTTGTGAGAGTAATTATAGACAAATAATAAAGATTTTGCTTTTGAAAACCCACACACAACCAAGACCGAAGCAATGTTTCTGCTGAATTTGCATGGAGCATGCACGGAAAATAAAAAGACACAACCTTCAGTTCTCTAGAGAGGTAATTTACAAAATAGTATGTCAAATGCTAGAAAAACAATTCCCAAGGTTTTCCATAATACATTAAACTCAGAAAAATTAATACATATTTTTAATGCACAAAATCAATTCATTAGCATGTGTAATCAACTGTGTAAAAACTAAATCAATTCATAAGCTTGTTGTCACTGCAATTTGACTATCCTGCTCTAACTCAGGGACACTAATCTAGGGAGAGCTAATGGCAATAGAAACAGTGATTTTCTTTGGGCAGCAGTGGAGCTGAGCTTTCAAGTAAGCTTATACCGCTATTCAGTAAAACAGGTTTATTCTTTAAGCTGCCCCTATGAAGATGCAGTTTATCATGGTTTATGGACCAGGAATATTTTTTAGTATGTGTTTAAGAAATGCAACAACTTGTACAACCCTGAAGTCCTAACCAAGCTCCTGCACAGCATCACACCAGGCTGAATCCGATTCTCTTTTTTACAAAGGGGAATACAAAAGACAAAATCTATATATATCCTTTAAAGCTTTTTTTGTGAAACGTCGTATCTTTTCTACTGTGGATTGCATAACTCTCTCTCCGTAGCAGACATCCATGGTATTTTAATGGAATTGTTAATAAATCATAAAGCAACTCAAATACAATTACATCAAAGCGTTCATTTTTAGCCAAGGGACACTAACGGAGTGGAATGACATAGGTTTGCATGCTGGAAGATAGTTTAACTGCATTAACAATTTCCAGCAATATAAACAACCTACTCCCCAGAGACGGAGCAGAGGAAGGACACACAAGGAACATATTCTCTAATCACGATCACAGGATCCTCACGCACTGCAGCTCTTGCCAGCAGCTTTCCTACCAAGATACAGAAGAACACAGGAAAATATAGATGCTGAACCCACTTAAAAGCCTATAGAATCCAATTCTGAGATGCAAAGCACATCCTCCACCACTGTTTGCCACGGAGAGTAGCTGGGTTTCCCAGCTTGGAAAGCCCAGCTAACATCCTCTTCTACTGCAGGTTCACTATTATTAGAGCGTCTACAGAGTCTGCCTTAAGGCCCACAACATATTTCATGTTTACACTGAAATGATAACAATAGCATTTTGATTAATGACAGAAGATCTGATGAATTATAACCAAACTATATTTGTGTGCCTGTGTGTGTAGTCAAGAGTGTCTGCCCCAAGGGGCCGAGCTCCCCTGCCCAAAGGGCTTGCAGCCTCAGGATGAGCAGTGCAATTAAAACGAAATAAAAGCAGGAGAACAAAACCCAGAGCAAGCTGAGGCCATTGGATGTGGAAAGTCATACATAAATAATTATCTCCCCCTTCCTATATGCACTTTCATTCTAACTGGAGCTACTGGGATGCAAACACTATGCTACAGATGGCCTGTGCCTTAGCAAGGAACCAAACCCTGGCTGTCGTGCAGAGCTCCCCAGAGCCCGCCCAGTTTGAGGTCTACTCGTGTCATCCCTGTGGATCATTACCCAATCAGTAGGTCGGATAAGAGTTTTCCATCCTTTTATCCATAAAACCTTATAATCATTCATCATGGCCTTAGACTATCTTCTCGAATACAGACAAAAGTATCAAAACCTGATTAGATCATGCTGGAAGCCTATATATTAAGATTATTGTCACATTAACTGCTAGAGCATTAAATTGCCAAAACACATGGCCATTCAGTTCTGGTACTGTAAATAGGTCGGTTCATACTTGCGGTAGCAAAGAGCTGTAAGGCCTTTTGAATTATTACTACTCTGCTGAAGCACAGCACCCTTTGCTCAGGGCAGGCACCAGGTGGATTTCCTAGAGACAGACCACTGAAAGGTCCTTGATCCATTAGATCCATTCTTTTTACACTAACACAACACTGCAAATCCCTCATTCCAATTGCTTTTGAACACTAGCAGTAGGTGCTTGACAGATCACCAGCTGTGCTCAATAAATACTGATTCAGGCTTGCTCTTGACATTTGGCTTCTAGTAATCATTTTAAGACCCGAGGAAAATACTTTACTGGAACTGGACTTCTTCCGTAACAGCTTGGAAAATCAACTTGGTATATCTCAGATAATAATTTGTGGTTTTTCAATAGTTACATAAAACCCTCATACTGAGAACATTTCTAATACACAAAACGAAAGGCATAAATCTTTTTATATTAGAATGTAAAAATAAGGAGAGAACTATTAATTTCAGTTAGAGACTTGTCTCTAGCCATGATACCTATATGTTTGTTTTACTTTCCTAGAATATTGCATGTGTTTGCTTTGACCACACCAGCACAACTCACAACCCCATAGTGTTAACAGTCTACTTTTAATTTACAGAAGAACAAAGTTCAAAGTGACAATGAAAGAAGCAAAAAATGCAAACTCCAAGCATGTCACACTCCTCATTCAAGTCAAAGGTTATAGCATGGAAATGCCTTTAGAAGGAATAATAATGCTAATGTGGTAACACATGTGACTGGTTTGAGACATGCCAGTTAGCAAAAGTACTCAAAACAACCCAACAGACTGTGGTAAGGAGGCTGGAGGAAGAGAGAATTGACTCGTACCGTGGTTGGCAATGATAATGACTTACAAGGACACTGACAAACAGTAGGTGGTGGTCAACCTTCAACTGCACATCTAGTTAGGAGGTGATCAGCTGGCCACAGGCACAGAAACCCAGGTCTTTCAAGATCTAAGATTGCAAAGCCATCTGAAAACCCAGCGAAGAAAACCACTGACAATAAGACTGGCAGGAGCTCAGCCCTTCAGAGGACAAAGTTGGTGGCTGCCTCTACCCTGCATTTGCAACAGCCCTCACAACTAGGAGACATCTTCCCCTCTCAGAGACAACCTGCAGTCAGAGCTTTGCAGCAAACACCGAAGCCACGCAAGCGTGTGCTGGAGGTGTCAAGCGCAGACACTGTCATTTCAGTCATGCTCATGAGATGATAATTACTGCACTACAACAAAGACAGTAAGTCTAACTTTCAACAGTGCTCATTCCTCCTGTCCAAAGCCACTTCCACCAGTCTAAACTGGTGCTGCAGAAAGAGGCAGTTGTACCCTTTGCTCTGCCACCAGCCTTTAACTCTTTCTCCTCACCCCTATGGTGCCAACTGCATTCATGCAAACATATGAGGAACCATAGCAGGCAACCGATCCAGCTTTAAGTAGCCCAGCTCCCTCCTTCCCCCCAAAAAAAATAAAATGTACTGGAAGTAGCCATGCACCTCTAGTAGTGACTAGAGGTAAGCAGGAAAACACACACACGGCACCCAGCAGCATACTAAATCGCACAGTGGAAAGACTACGTGCAAATACGGTTTAGGGAAAGCCATTCATTACCGATGTTTTCCAGTCCATGATAAAAAAAAAACAGTTATTAAATGGAATGGATAACTTGTCTTAGCAAAGGGTGTGCTCTTGAGTTTCTGAAGTGCATCTGAAGCTAAACATACTGAAATATACTGAATTATAAAACAAACTCCTGCAGAAGAGTCTTTGAAGGCAGCATCCTAATTAATTGAGCTCCACGGTTTGTTTCGTGTGCACATAATCAGCTCTTAATAGCAGCATCTATAAATCAATTCTGCATCTGACTGTAGGTTTGCTGAACTATCCAAATTAAATTCTAGTGGCTTGTGAGTAAAAGAAGAAAGGCTGCAGGCTAAAAGGAGTTTGAAAAATATAATAAGGCTAGCTCAATTTTGTTTCATTTTCCTACACCAGTTGGTATCAGTGTCACATCGTGTCACTTCTTCATACTAAAATTTTTGGCTAATCTTTTTCTTAACTACCCTACACACAGCTTACAAAGGGCACAATATCTGAGACTGTTTACTTCATATTGTTCTACTATTTAAGTAACCAACGTGGGCTAAACTGCTCCCAGCGAAAGGGGCAGCATGCAAAGCCAATCCAAAAGCAGAATGATTACAAGCTTGAAAGGGTACAGCAGATTTTTAAGTGGAGCACGGTGCATTCAAATTCAGGAGTTACATTCCTGCAATGAAAAATGAAGACAGAAAGAAGTAAACCAGCCTTTAATAAGCCAAAATCCTGCTAGACGTGTTGTGCTTTAGATACTTTAGTGAGAAGGTAGATTGGTTTGCCTTTTTTTTTTCTTTTTAAATACAACTGACTCTTTATTTGAACTGGTAACATAAGATACTGGTGGATAAAATATTTTGAGCTACTTTTACTATACATTTTTTCATTCCTGTCTCAAAGATTCCAAATCATTCCAGAGAGAACAGCAAAAGAGGAGCAGCTACATTTTTCCAAACCCACATGACCCTGCCTTGGTTCCTCCAAGGCTGTAGGAAGGCGCTCTGTGGGAGTCTGGGGGAAGGTGTCACAGTTCCACCTCAAGTTTAAAAAACAACATGATAGAGGGCAAACACTGACCCTCTAAGACTCCCACTGGAGCCATTCCCAAAGGGTATGAGTGACCTGCATGGCCCAGAAGCACAGCCCAGTTCCCAAATCTGAGTGAACACTGGGATTGCAGTTTAATCCTATGTCACAATCCAAGCGGGTACATCTGGACCTTTATGCACCCAAGTGCTCCTTACAAACTGGGTACAACCTGGTCCCACCATAACAAAGCCTCACAAATTCCAGGAGCAAGGATGGCAGTAAATCTCCCAAGTTGAACGACCAAGACCTTGGGATACCCCACGGACTGTTTAGGTGGGATACCCCACAGACTGTTTAGGAGGGATACCCCACAAACTGCCCTTGTAGTTGAGACACCACCACAGTGACCACCAATTCCCTGTGCCTCCCTTCTTAGTTCCAAAGACATGCCTCAGCAAGGATGTGTGCAGAAAGAACTGCAATGGATGGGAAGGAGAAAAGGAGGAGGGCAAAATGCACTTCAGCCGAAACTAAACAATCGAAACAAAAACTGACTTGAAGCCAAATCATTAAATCAAATAAAAACAAGGGGGAAAATGTCGCAGTTTGTTCTTGCAGCATTTGGGGAGGTTCCAATTGCCTTTGCTTTGTAGCTTTCTCTATTCTGAATGTCAGCTCCAGCTTTGGTGTGTCATCCAGCAAGGGCTTTTCTCCAGCTCAAACCATATGCAAAGGCCCAGGAATCACAACAGACTGACACAGGAGACTAGAAGAAGGACCTGCCGTTGAACACACACATTTGTCCCCCAATTACATTGACTGTTCATACTTACATCCTCAAAAAATGTTAATCATATTACTTCTGGCAAAAAACTCTGGCTCACCTACAAGCTACATACTTGGTGTGTTTAAAGTCCTTTTGGCAGGCAGAGAACACAAATCCACTGTGGGACCAAGGCAGGGGGAAGGTACTCAGAGCCTGGACACACAGGCTTGAATACAGCTGCAATGTTTCTGATTTGAAATAACCAAACCATTATTAAGGAACTTACTTGCTTGTGTAATCGGGAGCAGTTTGTGCATTTGCATAAGTAATCATGATTTCATTCAAAGTGCTTTGTTTGTAATGTTTCCTTCTCCATGGTCAAAGTCCCCAAGGAATGTCTGCTTGGTTTGCTAAGCTTGTTTGCTTTTTGAACTTTTTTTTAAGCTAAACATAAAAATTGCAACTATGCAAATGAAGTTAAAATACAATATATTTAATAGGGGAAAACCTTCTACCTGATATGACAGAATGAGATAGTTGAGCGGTAGCAAGCCCTCAGCCATTTCTGCCAGCTCCTGGCACTGACGTGGATGACTCTTTAGGAAAGAGTTTGCAAATCCAAGATTGTCTGGGGCAAACCACAGCTGTACTATATTATGCATTCACTGTAAATTGACAATAATACCACTGAAATCTGTCTAGAAGCATTCTGCAAAAGAGATGATACAATGCTAGTTTGAGAGTGATTATACTAGTGGCTGGGTTAAGCCTCTGAGCTTATGTGCTGGCTGCTTCTAGAAACCAAGGGAAGTCACACCAAGCTGAATCTTTCTATAACGCTAAGCTTCCCTTCCCACAGCCCGACTACTGACTTCCCCTAATGAAACAGCCTCCTTTGCATCCTTGTGAGTCTGCAAAACAATTGTTCGGGTGCTAGCCACTAAAATACAATCAAGCTCTTCCAAAACACAGAATCATAGAATTGTCTAGGTTGGAAGAGACCTTTCAGATCCTGTAGTCCAATCATCAACCTAACTCTTGACAAATCCACCACTAAACCGTGTACCTGTCTTTTAAATACCTCCAGGGATGGTGATTCCACCATTCTCCTGGGCAGCCTGTTCCAATGTTTAATAATCCTTTTGGTGAAGAAATTTTTCCTAATGTCCAATCTAAACCTCCCCTGGTGCAACTTGCAGCCGTTTCCTCCTGTCCTATCACGTGTTACTTGGGAGAAGAGACCAATTCCCACCACTCTACAACCTCCTTTCAGGTAGTTGTAAAGAGCAATAAGGTCTCCCTTCAGCCTGCTTTTCTCCAGCCTAAACAACCCCAGCTCCCTCAGACTCCCCTCATAAGACTTGTTCTCCAAACCCCTCACCGGCCTTATTGCCCTTCTCTGGACCCACTCCAGAATCTCAATGTCTTTCTTGCAGTGAGGGGCCCAAAAATGGCCAAACACCTGAGATAATCTGGAGATGGGGGCTATGAAATCATTCTTTGTGGCACACACGTACTTAACTAGACCACGCGGTGTGGAATGGGGAAGGTGAATCTTTCCTTCCAGCCCAGCCATCTACTACACAAGCTGAATCCAGCTGCTTTGGTGAAGCTGTCAAATGAACGGTGCGGGTGCTTGGCATGATTTCCCACCTAGATTACAGATCAGGATAACGTCCTTTTAATTGTGGTGTGTCTGTGTCAGGAGCACAGTACAAACAGCCATAGACAGCACCTTTGCTTGGTTAGTAGATCCATACAACAGAGAGATCAAGCGGCAGGTTCACACCACTGTAAACATCCATTTGAGCATCAGGACTAGGTATCACAGCTCTCTCAATCACAGGCTTCAGTTGCCAGAGCTCTATGCTAAGACACTTAGACATCTCTTATCCTCCCTTTGGCTGTGGTGCTTCAGCAAAGAAGGAATCTACACCAGGATTATAAGAGGGAGCCATGTACTGTAAGGCAAAGCAGCCCAGTTGCACTACTACAAAGCAGGTGCACCCTTCCAAAAATGTGTAGCGTCCATGACTGAGGGTTTCATGGCTTTTGGCCTCAGTAGATAAAAAGTAAGTAAGTAAAGAGGTAAACAAATACAGTAACGCTTCTAATGACTGCATCTACAACAGTTTATTTCTGACATTTTTCTGACATTTCAAACCTTTTGCAAATGAAAGGATAAGAAACCTAACAGCAGGAAAACCTGAACTTTAAATGAGTAAGGCTCCAGATTAGAAGCCTGTATTCTTAGCACAGGAGGCTGAAGCAGCTGATTTGCTTAACAAACATGCAAGATCACTACTAAATCAACTCCCACCAAACTGCCAAAGAAACTGTGAACACACTCCTGAACATTTCTGAAAGGAATATAAGGAATGTGCACATCAGTGCTGGGGGAAGCACTATACAGAAGTACTATCAGGAAATTTTAAAGGCATACATGATATAGAAAACCTCTGTTCTTTGCCCACAAGAAATACTATCCCTTTCAGTGTAACTACATCATCATGCTAAATAGGAGAGAGGGTGCTACCCAGTGGGGACCTATTACATGATAACAAGGTGACAAAGATAAAAGATGACTTCTGCTCTTGTTACAGTAATTCCACTCCTCAGAAATTAAAATGTGTGCTGTATGGTATGCTCTGCCCCAGGTGTTTATTATTGTAATGCTTTCTGGTGATTTATAGGTTCTGGGTTATCAATTATATGATGCAATAGCTTTTTTGATTACTGTATTCCAACACTATTTTCAATTCCTCTTTAAATTTTGAAGACTCTTTGTATTGGCCCCCTCAAAGGTAGTATCAAGTGCTGCTACTTACAATGATCTTTAGGTTTTTCAGGGCGAATACCACCATAAAACCTATTATGTTTGAACAAGGACATAGAGGTAGCACAGAATGGGATTTCTGTCTGTTTCTTCATTTGAAGACAAGTTCCCACTACATTTAAAAGGTTTGTAACCTACTGTAGCTTAATAAATATATATGTGCATATATACATGCACGTACTCACACCCCTTTAGCCTCAAAGCAATTTTCTAGAAGCTGCTTTGAGAACACCTTGAAACCTGTGGAGAAAATCAAGCTTGCCTTGTTTTCCTTGCTGCTGCCATCTGTGGCATATGCACCTAGTTATGCCTGGCTGCATACTGTCATATGAGCACTTTGTGTCAAACTGACCTAACAACAAACAAAAATATCACGCCACGCAATGCTGTTAACACTGGGACACAGACTGAACAGCACAAGAAAAATAATGCATCGCCTTCCAGCCCTACTGGTACCGTAATAAGGGCATGACACACAAGAACTGCTAAAAAACTGAATTTATTTCCTGTCCCTAGTTGTATAGCGTGGTTAGGATTTAAAAAGTTATGCAAGTCACACTGAGGGGGAGGACAGGGGGAAGAGGCAGTGTTCTCACCTGTTCCACATGAAAAAGCAGGCTACCAAAGGTAAATAAGTCCTAATCAATTAAAACACATAAAGTAAAATTTAACAGCACCTAATCAATTAAAACACATAAAGTAAAATTTAACAGCAATAATAAACAGCGGAAGCAGTTTATGCTAGGTGTAGATCAAGCTAGACTACTTGAATCACCGTCCTCCCAAAGACATGACACAGTTCAGGCTTCTCAAATATATCATATTCCAGTGTTAAATTGGGTCATACAAAAATAGACTGTAGAAGACCAGCACCCACCAGGGTACATCTGGGTTAGGATCACGCTGGGCGTAGAAACTAGTACAACCTCTGAGCAACACACCACATCTCTCCCTCACTTGGTTCTCACTGTGCAAGTGTCAGTAAGGCCTACTCATGGTCTCTGCTCACTCGTTTTCTCTCAAAACCTCCTTTCCCTGCCACCAGTATGCTGCTCCTGAGGACCTGCCACCTGCAGCCTGCATTTCACAGAATCATTTAGGCTGGAAGGGACTTCTTGAGGTCATCTAGCCCAACCCCAATCATTTGTGGATGCCTTGGAGGCTTTTGCTTTTTTCCCATTCCATTCCCATTCCCATTAAGAATCTGTTTCCTCCTCTTTGCAATGGTTTGGATCTCTCATCCCAGTTTTCCTCCATCTCTGGCTTTCTGGAGTATAACTGTTTTTTACCCACATTAGGGTTAATTGCCATCAGCTCACCAAAATTCTAAATGTTAAGCCCATTTTTTTTTCATACAACACAACAGTGAGCATAAGAAAGCATCACTATGAGATCCGCCCTAATTTCCCTGATGATAACAATGACGTGATCCGCATGAAAGATTAACTTCTGAGACACAAGGGAATGGTTGAGAGTCACCAATTTACAGAGCTTCAGAAAACCCAAACCTTCATCCCAACAGCAAAAACAGCAGAGCAAGGCAGGGGGAGGGAGGCCGCCACTGGAAAAAAATTACATCTGGAGCATGCCAGGCACATCCAACAGTTCTGTTGCTAGCCACGGGTCTCTGGCAGCAGGTTGAGCAAACAGCAGCAGATGGGAGGAGAAGGCAGGAGACTGAACCACAAAGAGAATTCAGGCACCAGCAGAAACAAGAGGGAAGTGAGAGAGGGACCACACCTGAGGGGAGAGGGGGGACACCCAAGCCACCAGTCGTACTGGCATTCTCAGAAAATTTTCTGACATTTTGATGTCAGGAAAAGAAGAAGGTTAGAAGGATTTTTAATCAGGAACATCAAGGAGAAGGGATACCAAGGAATACCATACACTGAGCCCAGCTATAAGCTGGGCAGACAGACACAAAGTACCTGGGGGACTCAAGCTACAATTGCCAGAGGTCCCAAGGAAGCTGAGGAGGACCAGAGTTCAGATTCTCCTGCAAGAAAATGTCTTTTACATGCAGTCTTAATGGAGTCCATACTTCTGTGAACGTGCCTGCTAGCCCTGGTGAACCAGCTACAGGTTTTAAACACATGCCCAATTTATAAGCTTGGATGAGTTAAAATTAGAAATGCTTGCAAACCTTCATTTCCTAGCTCTTGTATGCAAGTACCATTACAATATACTTAAGTGCACCAAAGAACAGTTTTAGGGAGAATTCAAATGCACCAGTCTGATTTTAATGAGTACTACGTGTTTGATATACCTTTGTGTCTTTGAAAATTTCTCCCTATACTAAAACAATTCTACCAATATCTCAGATTTCCAGGGTACAGAAAAGAATTACAGGGTCATCCACCCCACCCTTAGCATATTGCCTGAATGACACACAATGACTACTCCATAGCTAATGTTTTTTACGCCTTTTTTTTATTATTATTTCATGCTATCTTCTGCAAAATCAGAAGTCTGGAGATTTCCAACACTTCCTTTCAGTAGCTATTCCACAATCTTAACTAGTTCACTGTGAAAGTCTCCTTTTATCTTAAATCCTCTCCATTTATAATATCATTACATTACTCTTACCTTTCGCTCTTTGAATACTAAATAATTCCTTCATTTTAAACCTCTAAGAATCTTCTAATACTAGACACTTTTCATACAACACTTTTGTCATTGCTTGGACAATCTGTACATACTCAAGTTCTTTCAGAAGCTTTCTTAGTAAGCCAGTCCTTTTTACTGTATGATCAGGTTTGCTGTTGTTCACTTCCTGCAATTCTTTGATATTTTACTGAAGTGGAGAAACCCAGAGTGAATGCGACAATCTAGATGCAATCTCAGGTTTTTTAAAAAAATCATGCTCCCAGATCTCTTACTACAGCATGCTTTCCTTATGCTTCAAATACTAACGGGGTGTGTGAGGATTCTTAAAAACAGCATCACTGAAGAGGGTACACAAGGTTCTCCTCAAGTCTACCCCACTCCTTGAACGGGTACTGAGCAAATCTGGGGACTGTTTCAAGTTCAAGGGATATTAGCCACGGTACAGGAAATCTTAAGAGTGCCTTTGGAATAGCCATGGCCCAATACACAAACACATGCTTAGGGACTTATTAAAACAGCTTATTGACCTCAAAACCACCAAAGCTCCTTTGGAACCCTTCTGAATCATTACACAGAAGTATTTAGAGACTGGTAGATTTCCAGCCATGGAGTCAAGGCTGGCACATGACTTCTTCTCTTGATAGGATAAACAGTACAGATGTTACACCATCTAATTACACTTAAATAAGCATTTATGCTGGGGAAACCGTATAAATGTTGCTCTGTCTAACGGAGAGAACTCTACAACTGGAGGTCTTTTTCTTATTATACTCTGTCTATGTTTTCAGAGAGGGAAATTGCCACTCAAATTCCACTAAAAGAGTTCTCAGTTATGGATCGCTAGCAATATTGATTGTAATGGCTCCTTTGGAAACATTACAGTCTAACGCAGCAATGTTGTTGCTGCTGCAAATATGTTAATCTCCTAAAAGCCTTTTGAACACTGTCTTCAGAAGTGTCTTTTAGCCTCCTTGTCCTTTTAGACCATTCCCGCCGCTTTAGCACCTGCGGTGCACAACACCACAGAGCTGAGAGTGGCATCTCCCAAGACGGCTCAACACAAGCGTCAGTTTTCTAAGCTTGCCTTTCTCTCTGAAGCCATCAGGGATCACACACTCCAAAAAAAGCATACAACAAAAAAAAAAGACAAGCAAACAAAATGCTGTTTAACACAAAAAATAATGAGAAATTCTTGCTGTAAAATTATTCCATCTTGAAAATGACTATAGCATTGTTTTCACCCAAACATGGTTTAAAGAATAATGGGGGGGGGGGAAAGAAAAAAGAGAAAAAAAATAAATTTACTCCCTAAAGGGGACCATAACTTAAATAACGTGTTTGCTAAAAGTTTGGTTTACATTTTTAAAATTCAGCAACAGCTACCTCAAGTATCTGAGTGCATATTCATATATGGTATTTATCATGACCAAGCTAAGAAAAAAAAAAAAAACTAAAGTACTCTTTTGCATCCTATTTCTTCTCAGATTTTCCTGAGAAGAAATCTTTTGGATCACACCAAGGTGGAAAAATTAGCATTTCTTAAACATTGAGACAACATATAGATAAATTTAGCCAAAACAGATGGACAGAAAAAAATCAGTGACAAATCATTTTTCACCCCTTATTCAGCTGTACCTTAGCAGCGCAGGCAGGAGACTACTGCTCCTCTGTGTATCTGCACCTGGGCACACGACCAAGCGGGACAAAATATAGGGAACTGAAGAGTCACTACATGGAAGTACAGTTTCCTTTGACAGCTATATATAATCTCCAGCTCTTATCCATGGGTTTTAAATAACTTATGAGCTCTGTTCTGTACCTCCCTTAAGACTCAGTGGAAGCAGTGAAGTTAACCATTCTTGGGGTAATTTTTCCAAGCCTGCACCTATATACCCTGGAGGACATAGACTAGAAGAATGTAAGCAACGGGAGGAGAGTAGGAAACCTATTTCCTACATCTTATCAGCAAACAGTAGGGGAAAACCAGACATTGCAACTGATGTAGATGAAGAGGTATATAGGAAACCTCTGTGAAACTTCACTGGAGAATGAACGGTGCTGCAGTGCAGGAAGAAACCATAAAAAAACCATTAACCTAGCTAGTCTCAGCCACACTTTGTGACTACAGAATTATGTCACAGCAAAAGCAATTACATAAAGGTAGCAAGACCTCGTTTTCCCACATCACTACCCCTTACTAATGCAGTCCTCCCCCACCAATATGGAAAGATGTGCTTGACAGCTACCCAGAAGAGTCACTGTCCCCGTTTCTTCAGGGCACGTGTGCTGCAGGTGCTGGGTCCTCTCTGGCAGGCAGGACAGATGCTATCCTGCTGTCAGCATCACATTTTTAAACTTCAGCCAAGACCACTGCCCCCTGCTATGCTGCCAGGAGAGGCTGCCTGGTGAGCAGCCATCTGCGCTTGGCTACTCCTGATGGGGACGTCAACATGAAGAGAGGGCTCCTTGGCCTCCACTCCTCCGACCATCCCCCCTCTTCTCACTGCACCAACCAGGGCTCTGCCCTACATCACCACACTCACACCGACTTCATGTATTTTCCTTCCATACATGCCCCAGAGATGCACATCATACTCATCTTCAATTTTCCAAGAAATATGCCAGCTTGAGCCCTGAGATAATACCAGCCTTAACAAGGGGGTTGTATTTGCAGTATTTTAGAAGAAGCCTTGTTCTAAAGGTGGGAACAAGCAAATGCAATTCTGTCTGCTGTTAATGAGTATGAATTGTTTTGGGCAATAATGAATGTATAAACAGAACATGGTTATTTGAATTAACCTGACCAACCAAACACTCATTTAAAAAAAAAAAAAAAGTTTTAGAGAATCAGCATTGTCCCAGTAGACACGGCTTGTCCCAAGCCCCCACAGACTTCAATTTATTGCAGGTATTGGACACAACCTGGCTGTGAAAAGCACCAGGTCAAGCCCAGGAGAACACAGTAAAATACGCCATTCCTCTAAATTGAGTCACACCCTCACTGATTAATAAATGCAAGTACTAATTCACTCCAAAGGTTGAAGTAGCAGAGGCTGGAGACATCAGCTGTCTCACCAAGCCCAGGCAAAGCTGCAGAAGTCGTGCTGCTTGGCACTGTCTACCAAGGAAATTTGGGTAAGATACGGTGTCTACACCAGCAAGCAGGTATCATTTCTCTCCCCATGCTGTAGCTTCTTCCAGAATCCATGAACTTAAAAATTAAACAGACTGAAAGGTGACAAGAGCGCATATCAAGACACATGGCAGTACAAAAAAAAAAATCTAAACTCAAAGGCTATGGAGGGAATATTTAATTTCTGTTTACTTCCTTTTCCCTCCTCCAAATAAGCCCCAAATAAGTAGGAAAAAAAAAAAGACACAAAATAAAGTTTTGTGTAAAATACCTTTTCTTGTGATGAACGATGACATATTCTTTAGAGCTGTACTTAAAACAACTTTATTGCTTTACATTTATATCTTTATGATGCTTTATATGCCTAAGACACACTCTCAGAAACATTATTTATTTGAAAATTTCAGCAATCCCCAAATGCTACAGGCCAAGTTTTCTATCATTCCTTAACATTATTTTGTATCAACTATGCACAAATGACTACATACAGGGATTACAAGCTTTTCTGCTCTGAAAACCATTCACTTGACACTTCTCAGTCCTACCCTCTGCTGCATCATTACAAGCATCAGTCAGAAGTCCACAATATTTAAGGTTTTTTTTCTTCCAATAACTTTTTGTCCTTGTGTTTTACAGATAAGCCAGCAGGGCAGTAGTTAGCAAGCAACATAGATAGATAGATAGATAGATAGATAGATAGATAGATAGATAGATAGATAGATAGATAGATAGATAGATAGATAGATAGATAGATAGATAGATAGATAGATAGATAGATAGATAGATAGATAGATAGATAGATAGATAGATAGATAGATAGATAGATAGATAGATAGATAGATAGATAGATAGATAGATAGATAGATAGATAGATAGATAGATAGATAGATAGATAGATAGATAGATAGATAGATAGATAGATAGATAGATAGATAGATAGATAGATAGATAGATAGATAGATAGATAGATAGATAGATAGATAGATAGATAGATAGATAGATAGATAGATAGATAGATAGATAGATAGATAGATAGATAGATAGATAGATAGATAGATAGATAGATAGATAGATAGATAGATAGATAGATAGATAGATAGATAGATAGATAGATAGATAGATAGATAGATAGATAGATAGATAGATAGATAGATAGATAGATAGATAGATAGATAGATAGATAGATAGATAGATAGATAGATAGATAGATAGATAGATAGATAGATAGATAGATAGATAGATAGATAGATACACACACACATATATATATGCTAGGTATATTCATGATTATTCAGCAGTGTGTGGTTATGCATCTTAGTTCTTCCATGCATGGTTTGGGATGGGAACAGGATGCAGGATTCTCACACGCTACCTCCTCCTCTTTTGGGCACACTCTTCAAACAGCAGACGCGTCCCAAATGCCTACTCTTGCTACAGAAGGAGGAGGATGCTGAATATTCAGCTTTTCCAGAGCAAGGGGATGCCTCAGGGCAGCAGTCTCTGCTCTGAAGTCCCCAGCAGAAGCAGCCCAGCCCTTCAGGGCTCTCACTCAGCTTCCAGCCCAGCTCCCCAGCAGCATCGATCACAACCCTGGCACTGCTGTACCACAGTGGTTACTGTTTGCAAGGGTGCAGAGGTGACTTCAGAATGTGCCAGAGGTGGAAGGGGATGGGGGCAGCAGGGGAGAAGCATAGGCTGCTTTTTTTTTTTCCAGATACACCAAAAGCTGGATGTCTCTGGCTACCACATTACATAGAGTAATGGCTTACACGAAGCATTTCCAACATTGAAAAACACTCCAGTACTTACTGAAATTAAACTCAATTATTTCAATCCTTCTGAAAACCAGGGGGTGAGGGAGGTTCTTTGTCTCTCTGAAAAATTCTGGGAATTTTTAGTGTCTACAGATGATCTCTATGCTGGAGGTCCCACATTTTGAGGAGTCAGTGATTCTGAGAGAAACCAGCTTGATTCCAAAACCAAAAAAAGCTGCAGATAGGTATTCACACTGCAGTCAGCCATGCCAGTTGGCAACATTAGCATCCTCTGCCCCAGCTGTCTGTTACTGCTCCACCGGGAGCCCAGTACAGCTGGAGAAAAGGGATTTTACGGGACTCTAATCCATGTCACTGCAGCCAGCGAGGTTCGCTCATGTAGCTGGCTTGACTTTGCCATCAGCAGACATGAGAACACTCATATGAACTCTTGCTTTGGAAAAGTTGTGGGGACAGTAACCTCTAGCTCCCGGGTGGTGACAAGCAGCTGGGAACAGTAATATTTTCAGCAGGCTCAGCTGGAACCCGGAGAAAGCATCTGTCCATAGTTTCAATGACAGGTGGCAAGGAAAAAAACGTGTGTGTGTGTGAAGTGCATAAGCAAACCATATTTCTATGAGAGAAATTTTACTCATGTCTAGTTTTAAAGCTTTATTTTTAGCTCCTTTATTTAGTAATGTCCAAAGATTATGTCATGGGCCAAAACCAGTAATCTTTCCAAAGGGATAGAAGATATATATTATATATACAGTAATATTGTCTTGCTGGCATCTTAAAATAATGGACTAATGATCCAGTCACGCAGCAATAGGTAACAAATCATTTACACCATGAGGCCTATTTTAGTTTTGGGGGTTTTCTGCCAGCAGCTTGTGCCAGCAAGCGCTTATTCAAAGAACAGTAGTGCTGAGTCCTTTCAAGCATCCCACTGACAGATTAAATCATTTCTTTGGTCTTTCATAGCACATCTTGTTCCCCATCAGATTATACCATAGCTCGCCTCTAGAACTGTCCCTCCTCACCAGAAATATGTGAATAGTATTTATAACCATATTAAGAGTTACATATCCTAACTGGCAGAGAAAAAGCTTATCCTCTGAAACAGTTCTAAGTTCTACATTCAGATACATAAGCTCCCACATTTTCATGACTGTCATGTCCTTTTTATCTTTTCCTGACAAGCACATGTTCCTGTGCTTGTAACCATCTGAATGCACTCTTCTGTCCACCCTTTAGCCTCCTCTTTGAGGAGTATATACACCTTTTGATGGGCATCTACTTTCCTCACACATCACTCGTCTTTCATTTTTGGTGCTTCTCATGGCTTTACAGTGTACCTTCAACCACTCTCCACTGCTGCTGGAGACAGTTGGAAGGTGTCTCCATTACTACGCATACACTTTTTGGACAAAGATGGTCTGATGCATAGCATTTAAGGTCTCCAGGGCGACCTTATAGCAGACTTCCACTACCTAAAGGGGGCCTACAGGAAAGATGGGGAGGGACTCTTTATCAGGGAGTGTAGTGATAGGACAAGGGGCAACGGTTTCACACTGAAAGAGGGTAGATTTAGATTAGATATTAGGAAGAAATTATTTATTGTGAGGGTTGTGAGACACTGGAACAGGTTGCCTAGAGAAGCTGTGGCTGCCCCATCCCTGGAAGTGTTCAAGGCCAGGCTGGATGGGGCTTTGAGCAGCCTGGTCTAGTGGGGGGTGGGAACTAGATGACCTCTAAGGTCCCTTCCAACCCAAACTATTCTACGATTCTATGATTTGCTCTCAACCGCAAGTAAGATCCACAAAACCATCAAAATATTGTATCTATAAAACATATACATAACACAAGAGTCTAAAGGGAGGAAGGAAGGAGGGGGACAAAAGGTTACTGCCTAGAGGAGTGCCAGAGACCAAGTTACTCTTACAGCCCTTATTTAGATTCTCACACCTCAGAATAGCATTTCGTATTGCAAGTTGAAATACCTGGCTTTGTTGGGACCTTGCATGTGCCTAATGTTAAGTCTCCTGAGCATCAACCTAAGTCAGGTTTGTCCGATGGATCCAAAACCTTTGGCACCCTCCCACCTCCATTGCTGTAGTTTTGTCTGCCTTCTTGAATTTCCCTGCAGTTACATATGCAAAAAGTGCTCTTGCAGCAACATGATTTTCATATTTGCAAAGGAAAGAGTCCACTTTGCAGAGGGATCGGGACAGGCTGGACCGATGGGCTGAGGCCAATGGTATGAGGTTCAGCAAGGCCTAGTGCTGGGTCCTGCACTTGGGTCACAACAACCCCCAGCAGTGCTACAGGCTCGGGGCGGAGTGGCT
>VXBO01004652.1:262070-283838 GCA_013400135.1 Rhinoptilus africanus
CTGGGTATTATGGAAATACCTAAAAGAAAATGGGTTTTATGCCTTCAGTTGGCTGAAACGCTCTTCCCTTGGATGGAAACCATGTCTTTTAGCCAAGAGATCTACATACACATCACATTAAGGCTCACCATAATCTCTACTCCACGCATGGCAAAGGCTGACAGACCTAAGAAAGTGGTACAGCATCTAAGAACCATGCATTGGTGAAAGCACAATATTCTGGTGCTTTCTGTATCAAGCAAGGTCTCTGTCTAAAACAGTCCATTCCAGATACTAACCTTTAAGGCTCTCAGTGAGTTTCAAGGCTCTCCAGAGTCTAGATGTCTCAGATACTTTTTTCTCTGAGCTAAAATAGTTCTGATCCCTATTAAGATAGTTCTGATCTCTACGAACATTAGAGGTAGGATTGCTGAAGGAAACATCTGTAGCAGACAAGGCTCAGCTTTTGTGCTGACTATGGGACTTCTCCCGTGACTTTCTTCAGAATACCACCTTGTCCTGGTTTGAGGTAAAACAGAACCAATTTTCTTTGCAGTAATTTTACTTTTCAGTTAAGCCTCTTCTAACTCTCTGAAATTAATGGTGTATTTTTAAGACAGAAGTCTGGTTCCAGAGTGGTGAGACCTGATGTTTATAATTAATACCAAGGCACGGTATGCAGAGGGGCTCTGGCTTATACTTATTGCTGTAACGACCAAGGCCAGATAACTTTGCTGCGTGCCCCGTTGGAGGATCAGAAGCAGAAGAGCGTAGCGGGGTCGCACCTGCGGGGAGGAGCAGACAGGGCAGGTGACCAAAAACTGACCAGCGGGGTATTCCATCCCATCTGCCCCATGCTCGGTTTCAAAGCTGAGGGATAAAAGCGTTGTCTCTTTCTTCAATGGCCAGCGCCTGAGGAGGACTCTGTTCAGCTGCCTTTGATCCTGATCTGTGTGTTCCTGAATCCAGATCCAGAATCCAGTTCCCATCCATTGCTGACTCCAGTCTGGGACTTTCCGAGTGCCTGCCAGTGATGTGATCATTATCCTGACTCAATACCGCTTTTGTATATATTGTATATATTTCATTACTTTCCTTTTTGGTATTATTATATTTTCTTTTTTATTATTTTATTCTTCATATTTCAATAAAGTAGTTTAGTTTCTTTTAAACTCGTAAATCTCTTGCTCTCCCAACCGTCTCTCCCTGAAGGGAGATGCTCTCCCTTCTCTGAAGAGAAGTAAAAGAGGGCATCTGTCATTGGTTTTAGTGACCAGTCTGGCCCAAAGCACAACACAACTGGTCATAGGCATTATTACCACATCTACAGTGAAACTGCCTTCTCTTTACGAAATCTCTAGGATGAAATGACATCCTGTAATTCCACAGCAACGGATACATCAACAGTACCACATGTACAGTTTGTCCAAGTGAGAAGGCTTCCTGAGGAGCTGACCTGAGACTCAGACATCAAATCTCCTGGAAGGGGGAATCGCCCAGGTGGTGATGTCCCTGCCAGACAAGTAGGTGAGCCCACCAAGCTTTAGTCACACTAGCAGGACCACCCTGCGTAACACAGCTTTGATGCTGCGTAATACAACTGACTTATAAACAGTCTTCTGGTTATCAGTGTTTCAATTTCAATAATATTTTTGTATTAAATAGATATCACGATATTGATGCACATACCCCTCACCAAAATCCCTGCTAGATCCTTAAAAAATAAGTAGGTCTTCTGCATAATGACTAATATTCACAACAATTTTCATGCCAAATGAAGAGTTAAGGGCTGTGTTACAAGTCCCAAATTCATGAATGATTTCATTGCAAGGGGAATCTAATATTAATTATGCTCATATTAATTATATGGTAATAAACTGAACAGAGTAAAGCTCTTAAAGCATGCAGATGAGAATCCTGTACTGGGAAAGCATTACGTCTCTTAGTGCAGCTTATCAGGGTCTATTTATTTTTAAAGGAAAACATGAATATTTTATTTATAGTAGTTTTACCCATGTATTCCTATGCCGGAACCTGGAGAGTCCGTGTGAATTTAAGAAATACGTAAGGAATTGTCACTGACCTACTTATAAAACACTGATGCAACTTCTTTTCTGAGAGTATAGAAAACAGGCTTCCTTATATTGCAAAACACACAGAGTTGTTTACTCAACATTATAGTGCTTTAATGCAGCATTTATATGGAAAAAATATTTGCAAAACATGAAGTTCCATAATTAATACTTTTTGAAGTGGAACAAGGAGAATAGTCTGTTGTCATAAAGAAGCAACTTTTTAATTTGAGTAAATTTTATACTGCTGGGGATGGGGGCTTTTAGTAGTTACAGTCAGGGAAAATGCAAGCAAATTATGCTGCGTGAGTTTCTGTTAATACCCTTCAGAGTGGACTTCTGGCTGCACCATTACATCATTAATATTCAGGTTTTCTTTCTATGAAAACGGTCATGTGTAAAGACCACACAGTTGTTGTGTGACGTGTAAAATATCATGCGGGACATTAAGGTGAGACCACCCAACTCATTTTCAGTCGTTTTCTAAATGATGGCTTCAACAGCAAGGAACGAAGCTGAGATGCTGCTCTTGAGTAAACCTCAGGTGTTTATTAGATAGTGTTTTCTTGCCAGATTCCTGACCAGAGCTGGGAACTTCTCCTGTGGCACCCTTTCCCTCTATTTATTTCTGTAAAGCAGGCAATTTACTTTTGCTGCTTCGTTAGCCTCCTCACATCTCCTCCCTTGCATAGACTTCTCTTCCTGATTCCCCAGATGTTTTCTGCCCTTTAGCAGCTTTCCCTCAGAGGGTGCTCTCTCTCTTTCCCCCTTTCTCACACGTCTGGCAGCCTCCCCTAGGTGAGAGCTGGTATCTCTACTAGTGTCCTGCACACTGCAGGTTCCCTGTCTCAGAAATGCGCTCTGCCTTTCTGACCAGGAAAGCCTGAAGAACTTCGGATTTAAATGCGGCACTTGGCTAAGACCCGGCAGAGACTGTCAAAATGACTAAGCTACACACTCAACCATGACAGTACCAGCCCAGTTAAAATGCCTTGGCATCAAAGGCGTTCCTCTGAAGCACGCATCAGCTGAGGAGACATCACCCATTTTAGTTACAGTTATGAATGTTTCATACAGATTTGATATTGCCCCACTTGTAATTGCAAAAATTACTTACCATCAGAAAATAAAGCTGCGAAACAAAGGCTATAGCTATTTAAGGAACACACTTTAAGTCTCATGTCTAAGTTTCATGTCTTCCTGGTTTTTTATACCATCTTCACTTGAGGATGCTTCACATCTTGAGCCTGAGGTTGCAGCTTTGGCAGGTGGACTGGTGCAGTCAGCAGCGGAGAAGCAGCACCAGGAGTGGGGGAAATTACAAGGTGGTTGTTACGGCCACATTCTTCTGAGAGCAGAAAGAGAAATGGAGGCAATTACATTGATGAGAGGTAGAGATGAAGGTATTTTTCTGAAGTTTTTCCCAAAGATTCTTGTTTGATTCAAGAGCAAGGAAGAAAGGCTGGAAGTGCAGGCTCTGCTCTCCTTTTTCCCAAATTTGAACCTTGAGTCTTCGAAGTTACAAGGTCCTCACGTTAACCATCCTTGCTAGAGACTTGTTTTTTGTACTGGCTTTATTTTCTTCCTCCAAGAGGGTGCACATCCGTTTGATGTAAGGTAGAAGTGATAGACTGCCCTGCTGGCAGCCTTCACACATTATGATGCCTAAAAATGTCTTTTCACTGAAAATGTCAGCTAGGAGTGCTGGCATTGTATTTGGCGCGTGGAACCATGTGAAGTAAGAAGAGGACAGTTCATGATCAGGATTTAATTATCTCAGTTCTGTCAGTCCAGACTGCAATAACAATTAGGCAAGATTAGAGTTAAATTACCTTGACCTAAGTGTGCTCCGTGTTTTGATCATTTTGCCATTAACTCCTATTAAAAAATGGGCCAGCGTATCCATCACAAATATTTATGATAACAGAGCTGGCATGGAAAGACTTTAATATGGTATGTTTTACTCTTGTAATAAAGAAAAAAACCTACACAGCCCTCACTGGAGGATACAGTGGCTGGAGTATGAGTCCCTGAAAGAAGGTGGGTGCAATTTTTATCTTCTTCCACCGTGTAATGTAATATGGTAATTCCATCTGCAAGTACCAAAGTGAAGAGAGGATTTCTCATAGTAGAAGACTTTCTGCTGTAGAAAACAATGGGAGAACAAATCCGTTCTTGACAGCAGAATTTGTTAATGACCGCAAGAGGCTCGATGAATTCTCCAGGCTTTATTGTCACTAAAAGCAGTTACCGTTTTAGAGAACACGCTGTTCTTACAGATTTGACACAGACATTAGGGGATGACATTTACAGCTTGCTGTGATGGTCGGAGTCAGTGTAGAGATTCCAGGCAGCTTTGGACCAGGGACCATATCTGGATCCCATACCCAGACCCTTCTCACTCAGAAAGAACAGCAGACACTTGTGGTACTGGGCTCTGCTTTCCTTCTCGTGGGCACAAACGGCCATACCAATGAATTCCCCAAATCCAGCACAGATAATTTCAAAGAAATCCAGTCTGCCTGGTGTGTCATGAGTGGGATTGCAGTGGAACAGAATATTAATACCTGTCATACATCCTTTTAGTTTTCAGTTGAGCAAAGTCAGATTTTGGCTCTTGCATTATAGAGAGGGGAAAAAATAGTTTAAAATGTGCTTGTGACCTCAAAGGTACAAATTTAACAGTTCCTAGTATAGTCTAATTACTTCTGCAATATCAGGAGAGAAAGTATCACAGGATCTCTTACGCTGCCTGACAAATAATAGGCTATTCAAAGTTGATCTGTACAGTTTTCATACCCCAAGGCATATTTATTGGGCAAACTGAAACAGTTTCAATGATTCTATCACTCTATCAGATAATTGAGGCGGCCTTTAAGTAATGTAGCATTGTGTAGTAGCATTATCAGACCGTCAAACTCCAGTTCTCAAAGGACCTTGAATTTCTACTGCCTAGAGGGAAAAATGAAGAAAGGGAACAACCTGGGTGGTGAGGGGCCTGGCTGCACTTCGGTGCAGACACCTAAACCTTATCAGCCTCTCCTCCTGGCAGATCTGAAAAGACTTGTTAGCTCAGATGCTGTGATGCTGGGACATGATGGTTGGCTTCTGGACCCGAGGAGGCAACTTTGAAGAGCACTGCACTCTGGCATGGCAGTGTCTGGGGGTTCCTGAACCCCCCTTCACTGCAGAGACTAAACGTGCCCGGTGCCAGTCTCACCAAATCTTCCTGCAGCTGAAGGGAGACCTGACTTCCACCGTCAGGAAGAAGAAATGCACGCTGCTCCTTGGCTCATGCTTCGTTGGGTTGGTCCTACAGATGTCATAAAAGAATTCCAAAAAGCCAGAAGTGACAGTCTGATAATAGATTTGATGTGGAATTTCAGAGTGCAAATGTACAACATGTTTTTTAAAATTTGTAGGACTTCAGCATTGCTTTTTAAGCCAAAAAAACCCTAAAATTCTCTGTTAATTATAGCTAAATCATTACAGGACATCATACTAAATAAATGCCATCATTCTTCTTTTTGAATAAAAAGAAGGAAGATAAAGATGTGGGCCCGTATTTTCTTAAAAATTAGCATCTATGGAGAAATTTTAATACATATTTTATATCCTTGTCCCCTTAATAGCAAAAATGCACAGAGCTAGGAGGACCAAGTTCAAGTACCTGCTTTGTCTGATTGCAACATATGCTTCATCCTGGCTTATCTCTATCGCTAGTGAACCCCCAGCTCTTGAGTTATTCCTAGCAGAAAATTATTTCACCATGAAATGCTTGATTAGTCCTAATCTAAGTGGTCTGTTTTTCAAAAGCATGAGCACTAGACATTTCTCATGAACATCACTTACAGTCTTACTCTTTACTTGTTCAAGCACATGTAAAGCTAGAGATCCTGTATTTTAACATACCTGCTTGGCTATGGAAGTTGGGTTGTTAATGGGGACAAACGGTAGTCAGTAGCTTCAGTACCTAACTACTGATGGAAAAACAATTAGAGAAGGTAGGAATTTCTTGTGTTCTTGGTTTTGAATACTAGAAATGGGGTAACATCGAGAAATAAATTAAACATCTAAAATAGTATCAGTGGTTTCTTTCTGGATGGGAAGGAGGATTCAGGAGCCAGGCACGCTAAATCATAGATGTGTAAGTAACAGAAAGGTACAGAGATACAGGAGGGGAGGGTTACTGATGGTTGAGAAACCAGGCCCAAGTTGAGAAGAAATGAAGTAACTGTGGGTAAGTAACTTTGATTAAAAGGAAATATCAAAAGATGTTCAATAATGATCTTTTTTTTTCAGAGGAGGATAAAGGTAGGAGTTAAAGTGTGCCACCTAAACCATTGAGGGGAATTCAGGGTGCTTAGGAGAAACTGACAACTAGCACACAAATTATAGATCCAAGAAAATCAAATCCGGGGCTGCAAACACACCACATTCCTGTGGATTAAAATTATTAAGAATGAAGAAACACCATGTGTAATGGAGTTCATTAGCTTAGTAACAACAGGTTTTAGTTTAGAGAGTATGGTCTCAAGTACAATAATTACGATGAGAATTAAGATAGCCCTGTTTACATGAGTATTTCCCTTGAAGTTGATAGAATTGCAAGTATGGGTGAAGGGAATCATATTCAGGCGAAATAATTTAAGGAAAATATCAGCATTTTTAAAATAAAATATCAGCATTTGAAACAGGGCTTTTTCTTCCAGAGAAATAATAATTTTTAAATAATGTGATTAATAACTTTAGACTGGAAGCTATTTATAACCTGTGCTCTACCAGATCTCCACAGTTCAGAACAAGGAAACAAGGGAAGGCACAGGATAATTAAATGCTAAAATTCAAGGATTAATTTTGATCCCCAAAGCATCTTTCAGGAACGGTTACCAAGTTAAAGCAAAGCATAAAATGGAAGATTTGGCAGGCAAGATACAACTGGTGCAGTAAGACGAAGCTCTGAAAGTACACAAAAACTGACAAACACATAATGACAAATAAGTGATGTAAGTAAACCACATATGGAAAGCTGACTATTATACATAGGCTTACTAGACTGCTAAGAATAAAGGAAGAAAGCACAGGGTGAGAAAAAATTGCAGTGAAGGTAAATGATTTATTAGGGTGACAGAAAAGAAGGGCTGGTCTTTACTCTGAAGTTACATGTAACAATAAGAAAGCCCTGTTGGATAAAAGATATTAAAAATACCAGTGGTGTAACAGCTCCAGAAATATATGTTCCAATAATTCATGTTACCAAATGGAATTCATTGGAGATTCTGAGGGAATCCTAAGAATGAAGCACAATTTCAGCCTACCATAATTTATCATTAAAGATATGTAATTCATCATTAAAACAGCCACTCTGCTGGATAACTGGAAAATGGCCAACAGTGTAGCAATCTTTAAAATAGCTCTTAAGGCTGACCCTCAGAACCGAAACTTAGAGAATCTTAATTCATTAACGGGAAAAATAGTTGAGAAAAATCATTTAAAATAGTTATAAAACACCTACAGGTGATGTGTAGGAGAGAAAGTAAAAATCAGGATGAATAAATCGCAAGTCAGCACAGATCAGCAGAGACAAATTGATATACTTACCAGCAAGGATAAATTGTACTTTCCTAACCTGTTCAAATGTTATAAAGAGTTAGCAAAATATTGACTAAAAGAGAATCACGGGACATGCATTTGCAGAGACATTTGATAGTATCATTCACATGAGGCTTTTAAGGAAACTCAGTGACCCTGGGGTAGGAGATAAGGTCTTTGTTATGGGTTAAAGAGAGAGAAAAGGATGGGATGTGTGGCAGATGTCTGGGATGAAAAGGTGGTAAGAGTGTGATGCCACAGGGACTGTGCCAGATGATCTCTGCTAGGATTAATTCCACTCTTTCTCCGACCCCATCTATTTATTAATGACCAGGAAGAAAGGGAATACAATGAGATGGCAAAACTGCTGACAATACAAAGCTGTTGAATTAGATATAACTAAGGTGTCTGTAAATAACTCTTGTGACTTGTTGCAAAGCTAGCAACAGGAAAGGAAATTATGTTCAGCATAAGCAACTGCAGAGATATGGCCATAAAACAAACTGCTTAAACTGCTTATACTCCTTAATGGTGTCTGAACGAATTATGGGAGAGCCTTACTGATTTGCATTTGGGAGAGGAGAGATGCTACATTTTGTTGCTTATTTACAACTAGAGGGATTATTTTAAAATAGCAGATAGTACAGAGCATCTTCTGTTCCTCTATTTAAATTGTTTGAGTTTCATTTTACCTGAACCCTTCCTAATCTCTGAGCACTGCTCAATACATACGGTGACATGCCACCACTGAGAAGGGCAGTGTCTGCCTCTCTCCTCGTAGCTGAGAAATCTTGGCAAGCAGATGGCTCTGAACGGTGGGACCAGCTAAGCAGTCTGTCAGAGCCTCCTTCCTTCACCCCGTCTCAGAGCCAGAGGACTCCTGCTGTGGGAGCTTTTATATCTCCTCATAAAAAAGACCGACGACATGCTAAAGATAGCCTCTGCTTACACGGGGCGAGCCAAACTGTGCACAGAGGAAAATGAACAGCCTGTCCTTATTGTAAGATATTTTTCACAGATTACAGTGCTGATGGGAGGGGGTTTGCGGAAAGCTCCTCTTGGCCAATCCACTGAAGAGTTTCCTTCCCCTCTTCTGACCCCAAACGGATCCAGAAAACATGAAAGGCAGAAGGAAGAGGAGGAAAATGCCAGGGCTACACTGAAAACCTTATACTGGGCTCAAGCCTCTTTTTTGCCTTGCGGTGATTTAAATGTGGAGTAGTCCAGCAAAGAGATGCCTCGGCAGCAGGGCTGTGAGAGAGAGCAGCAGGTGGGTGGACCAGCGCTTGGGCACCAAGCTGTCATTGCCGGTACCCAGCCCACAACATGGGTGTTGCTGGCATCTCCATCACTCCTGCTTGGCCCTGTGGGTCAGCTCAGCTTGGAGAAGGTGAGGAAGATACAGCTGACAGGCATGGTCTGATTTCCCGGGACTACGAAAAGAATATACATGCCTTAATAACCTACTGTAGCCTAATGAATGAAAGGAAGGTAAATATTTCCACTTCCCCCATAATAAAGTTATACAGCAGTGGAAAGGGGAATTCAGTTCTTCACCTGTTCAGGTGACTGGAATATCCCTTAGAGGATGGGATTAACTCAATAAAGACAACATAAACACAGAGCAGCAAATCTTGTGTGAAAGCTTGGGAGGATAAAGGGCGCATGACACAGAAATGGTAATCCCTGCTGCCCCCTCTGACTTTTCCTGCTTGTACATACCTGCCTTTCTCTGCGTTTGTTATAGTTTAAAGTACCTTTTGAGCACAGGTGAGCAGAAACACTTAAGATCTTCTGAGGCCAATACCTTTTACCCTGCTACTAATTCCTTCCTATCTCTGCTGCAAATTCTCGCCAGATACATTTTGGAGCATCATTATCTGTTTTCACGGCCATATAGCACAGAGGGGCTCATGGTCATCCTATGGTCCATCAGTCTGTTCATCTCACCTTCCTCTGGTTCATGAACCCCTTTCCTACAGCAAAAGTTCTGGTGATTAGTCTTCAAGGGCATGATTTTGCACTTTGGATTATTAAATTTCATGCTGTTTCTATTCTGCTGTTCCACAAGGTCATCTAATTTTTCCTGCATAATAATCAAGTCTTCCTCAGGTCTGTATTAGCTGTACGTACCAGATTTGTGTCAGCTGCAGATTTTGTACGCGCATGTCTAGTTCTTGCACCAAGGTCACAAAGGAAAACATCAAACCAGACTGGGCCCAAGGCTGCCCTCACAAGAAATGTAACAATTGCTCTCTGCTCCTGTAATCCTGAAACCTCCTCTGTCCTACAGTGTCAGAATTAATCCTCTGTCATCTCTTACTCAAATATTAGTTCCTTTGAGGCACATCCTGAATCACCACTTTCCTTAAATCTAGATAGATTCAGTCCACTTTTTATTTGCTTTTTCATCCTTATTTATTCCCTAAAATCTTTTCTGGGGTTCAAACAGGACAAAATCCAACTGAGCTGTGATTATCTATATCTCCCTCCTCCACTCTTTTTTTGCTTTTGCTCATGCTACAAAGCTGCATGTTTCTCCCTGGAGGTGGCAGAAGGAGCGGTGCCAGCAGAAGACAAGCGCTCTGCCAGCATCTCCTGGGGAGCAGGTGAAGCGTCAGGATAGAGAGAAGGAATGGTTGGGACATCATTCAGTCCTAGTTTTGGTTTTGGGGGTTTTTTTCCACTAAATCTTTAATAGGCTTAACAAATATGTAGGTTCAATAATATTAGGGGAATTTCTTTCAAAGAACCTGAAAGACTCTTAATGAAAGAGTATTCAGAAAATCTCTCTGCATTGGCAAGGACTTTAGATAGATCCTGGCTGTCCTTGCAGATTTTCCAAAACGAGAGGGTTCTTGGGAAAGGCAGGGCTGAAGGCCAGGCCGTGCCAGAAGCAGAGTAAATCTGCAGCCTGAGGATGGACTTAAGAGAGCAGAGAGAGCAGGACTGCTGAGCAATGAGAACAGGTATGCGTGTCCACCAAAAACTGAGCAGGAGTTGCTCAAAGGGATCAGCTTCTCCGTTCACCAGCTTCTCAGTCGGACAAGGGAGTCAACTGGGTTGCCTTTCAGATACACGCGCAGGGCTCTGACAGCCCAGGACTTGTGGAGTTTATAATACATATGCAGCTGCCTTAGTTTCTATAGAGCAGGGAAGCATCAGCTCTCGGGGCCCCTCACTACCCTGTTTTACGTGTCAGCCTGGCAGCCAGTGAGCACTTCTCACCTCACCCAACACTCAGCGCTGGAGGAGAAGATGTGGTCAGGATTATTGCCAGTAAATTATTTGAAGTGTGTGCCCTGCTCATGGCAGATTGCTCAGGTTTCCCCTCTCAATATGTTTAAAACCTACAATACAATTTCTGTTTGCTTAAGGCCATCTGCCTAACTCACAGTTTGGGGGTGGGGAAGTGTCACTCGCTGCTTGCCCAGGCTGGAACTGAGTTTCCCACATTTCTGAGTGGGCGATGAAGCCAGCCTTGCTTCAGGTTTTTTAACTAAAGACAGCTCAAAACTGGGTGATGCCTTTCAAGCTGTCAATTGGTGCCAAGGCTGTAGGGCTGTGCGAGAGTCATGTTTGCTTTTCCGCAGTCATACGCCTTGGCAGTGGGGCACACAAGCTCACTGCCAGCGCCGTATGGATGCAGCTCGGCTCTCCCTGCTCTGGACCTGGTTTCCGCCTGGGCAGGTCACAGTGGCGGCGGAGCTGCTTCTCACTGGCCGCGACGTGCTGTGCGAATGTGCCCTCTCCCTTTTGCCTTGGGAAAGGAGGACTTCCACCACCCCACCATCCTCATGTGCATCCCAGCACTATCCCCTTCACAGATCCCCGGACGGGTTGCATTTTCTGTTTGGCCATACCTGGATCAACCTTTCATTTTCACCTGTCAGTCAGCACTTCCCCCTCTTCTTGCCTTCTTGTTCTCTTTTTATTTCAGAGGATATAGTATCTCCTGCTATTTACTTTAATTTTCTCCATCAGGTGCAGCTCAGTGAGGCTTTTGAACATTTTTAGTTAATCTCTGCTTTTTCTGACCTTTGAGACCTATCTCTCCTAACTGTCAGTTCCTTTTCCATTAGAGGCAAGTTTCTTCTTATTCTTACACACTTTCTGCGGGTGCTTATTTTTGCCAGGAGGGTCAAGTTTCCCTTTCTACCATTTCCTCTTTGCGCCTGCAATACACAAGAAAACTCTTAAATAATACACACTTCTGACTTAAATTAACTCCAAGCTTCCTTCGCATTACAATTCTTGAGCTCCTTACTCCACTGAGCCTTATTTCATGCACACAAAAAATTGCCGTTCTGAATCCGAAACCTTAGTTACAGACCTGTTATAACTGCTTTCTAATGACCTGATCAAAGAAGATTTTTGACAGCCTGTTCCTTTGTAACTCTATAAGGATCTGAGTTTAAAGCACGATCGTCTCTGGTATAGTGACCCTACAGCAGAAAATGCAGACCTTCTCATCCAAGAATACCAGGGATGATTTACAGTTACTGGTAGCATAACTTTCCGATCTATATATAAAAGTTAAAAACTCCTACCAACAGATAATTCTTACATCGTCTTACAGACATCTCCACCCATATCCACAGCTGAGCCTGGGGAGATCCACAACAGATGGCTCTGACAGAAACATATTTTCTACTCTGTGCCTTCTGTTCATCAGAAAGCTTCTGTTTCTGTACCTCTTATTCCCACCGTAAAGACCTGCATGACTTACTAACACCTTTTCTTGCCCTTCATGATTTTGCAGTTTCCCCAGAAAAAGCCGAAAAAGCAGGGAAGTTTTGATGGCTATCTCGGCAGCACTCATATTTTACTTTGACTCTTGGGATGTTTGCTGTTTTTCTGAAGGCCACAGCAAGCAGCAAGTGATTGCATGAGACTATCAGCTTTCATTAGAGAAAAAAAAAAAAAAGGAAAAACGTTCGTCACTCATGTTCGTAGATAAAAGCTTGAAATTATGACTCAGATGCACCTAAACACTCTGAAGCTAGGAAGGAAATGAGGCGATACCTGAAATGAATTTTTAAAAATCCCAATGTAAGCAGCATCAAGAATTTTGGCTCCTGAGCCATGGTTTCTGAGCATTGAGCTTGGTGGCAATATCGTGCTAAATGGAGGGAGAAAGAACTGGAGCCGGCTCAATGCCTGTGCGTGCTGTGGAAAAAAAAGGGGAACCTACACACAGAATGGACCTGCAGACTCACAATTCTTGTATTAAAATTGCACGTATCCTTCTATCGTTGCCACCAGGAACCATAAGGTGAAGCAAATTTCATAACCTTAAAGTCTTCTCGAGCAGCAAGGGAAGTGGTACAGAACATAGTTTCACACGTAATAGACTTAAAAATATTTTATTACAGATGCAATGACATAGAAAATGGTTTAATCAACTACTATATGCTCCTTATCCAAGGAATCTTTACCATACTGTTTAGATACTTTGAATAAGCAACATAGACCATGCATTCCTAGTAGTGAAAATACTGTAATAGTCCAACCTAAGAAACAAATATATAGTAGAAGGAAAACCTTCCTTCCCTTGATCTCAGATCTCTCTGTGATACACTGTATTTGGAGCCAGTAGAGGCAATACAAAATTTTCAGCCTTCATTTTTATGTATATTAAGTAACTCTGAATAAAAAAAAAGAGGTATTAGCTTACAGTATGTGTTTCAAGAGAAGCATGTGAACTTCTGACAATTAAATGAATTACACAAATAGATCTTTAAAACCTTGGCAACTAAGAGCGAGCTCATCCAAACACATAGCAGTAACAGTCTTCCTTTAACTTCTGACCTAATTTTGAAAACATACTTTCTCTCTTTTGTTCCTGCTTTTTATTGTTTTTCCCATCCTTGGATGTTAATAATACACTTGTGTCGGTTTTCAGCTGGATGTAGAGACCATGTGGATGCCATCTCATCTTACTGTTCACGAGGTTATCGTAAATAAAACAACATAGAACATTAATAAGGAGCAGAATAACATGTAATGCAATTTTGAAGAATTCACACCACTGTTATTCATCTTCTGTGACCATTTAATAGAGGAGGTGTCTGTAAGGACAGATGGGAATTGAAAGCAACGCACTTGGAAGAAAATGGAGATTACAACTCTCCCTCCAATAATTTGATTCTCAAGCTCCTTCAAAAAAAAATGCAGAGCTCAAGGTCAGAGAATACATTACTTAGAATCTACCATTAGAATGCAGAAGAGCCCCATAGCAGATTTGGCTGTCTGCAGATATCCTACATTTGTCTCCATCAGTAGCGTAGTATCCAGGTTACTGCAAGTGTCTTGGAGTACTGGGCTCAAGTAGTTTATTGATTGCGATGTACAAGTAGCTATGCAATGGTAGCAAAACTGCAAGCACCCTGTCCACCACGCACGGGGTCACATGTGCCACTGATGGATTCTGTAGGTCTGCCCTGCTGCTTGGTAAGTCACATCTGTGAGTGCTGGCCGGCAATGCAGTGGGGAAATGTTTCCATGACGATAAGCATCACTTCTTCCTCTCCTCTCCACTCCTACTTCTTCCTACCTCCTCCTGGCTTGCATTCATGATAGATTGCTTTGCAACAAATCAGTACCACATTGAAGATGCTTTTGGATTCTAGCCTATGAGATACGATAACACTGCTCTCCGGGTGACATGCTGTGGGGGAGGTAGGTGACCATGGAGGATCTCTAGTCCTCTTAGAGAATGTAGCCAAGAAGAAACTACTCTAACTGTTGATGTCAGAAAAGAGGGGAATGAACTTCTAGCTCTCCAACTCAGAATTATCCCGTAATTCAACCTCATTCAGAATATCGTTTTTAGCAACTCATTACACAGCCTTGCTTTTTCCAGAATCTTTTTTGAATTCCGGTTTTAGGAGAAAAACTTGTCTTCTTTTGGATTGCTCAGCACATTTCTGTCTTGTACCGATCTGTCATTTGTGGTTATGACCAGCAGTAGTCTCTTTCTTACAGCCCTGTGGAAGCAGATGGCAGATGTAAATCTTCAGCTGCCTCCAAATTGTATCATCTCCTGTGGGAGAGGGATAGACTGGGAGAGAATTCGCATTCCCACTGCTGTTGCTTGTACCAAGCTAGCAGCAGCTTCCTTGGCAGAGGGTCTCCCCTAGCAGTGAGACAACCTGACGCTGAATGTAGAGATGGGGATAGGCAGCAGCAGCAGCTTTTCTAACCTTACTTCTGACTTACAGCAAGATGCAGCAGTACACATTGACCAGATGTTTAAGGAAAAGGCAAAAGTCGCGGATGCATCTTGCTCAGTGTCAGTCTCTCCTTGCAGACCCTGGACCAGCTGCACTGTCTCCCCCACCTCCTCCCTCCTCTGCTGTGTCGCTGCCTCGCAGCCCGGGTCCAGCTGCTCCACCGCTGACTGGGAGGGAGCGTCAGTGCTGGGAGAGGTAGCACAGCAGCTCCAGTAGAGTGAGAAGGGGAGGGAGAGAGAGCATGGAGAGACTGATTATGCCCTGTGTCTCTTTCAGCACAGAGAAGGCAGCAGACCCCATATGGGCTGTTTAAAGAAACCAGAGAACCACTGCTCTAGGATTAAACAAAGCAATCAGTTGGGATGCCAGGACTCCAGTGGGAGGTGTCCCTGCCCATGGCAAGGGAGTTAGAACTAGGTGATCTTTAAGGTCCCTTCCAACCCAACCGTTCTACGATTCTATGACTCTCCGATATTGCTTGACCCAGAACATCTTTCTGCCCCTTTTCTGCCTTCCCTTATGCCCTGGGCAGTAGCTGCATTTACTATTTGGTCTTAGGGTCTTCAAAGGTGGAAAGTGAAAGGTGGGCAATGGACAGATGTAATGCCAGCCATGTGACTTCTTTCAATACTGCTGGTCACAATTGCATGCCATGACCACAGTAGCCTGCTGGGCCACCTAGGTGCAGGAGTACTCTGGATCAGCAGAGCACACATTCCATTCAGGGTCCAGAGAAATGTTAGTTTCCAATAAAAACACTCCAAAGGGTGATGGTCTTGAGGATCACAACCTGTTACAGAGGCATTAATCACACCTTTCTCCTATGTTATCCCAGGACAAGTTTCCTGTATTCAAATGGGATGAGCAGCAAAGAATGCAGCTGACCTCCAAATGTTATACTGGTCTCTGACACTAGCCAGTGTGCAGCAGCTTTTCTGAAGATGAAGGATTCTTCTTCTTTTTCTATTTCTTCTTCTACTTCTTCTACTTCTTCTTCTTCTTCTCTTCCTCCTCCTCGTCCTTTTTGTCCTCCTCCTTCTTCTTCATATGAAGGATCATATTCATTCACCTTCAGAGTGAGCTTTAAAATTTCCGCCTTGATCCCCTTGTACTTCATCATACTAGTTCTATCAATTGTGTGTCTTTCCAAACATGGCCCATTGAGATAGCTCTAGAAAGGAGCCAAACCAAGAACAGGCATATAAAAGTCAAAAAAAGAGAGAGCCTCAAGAGGTACTGAGCAGAATAGCAGCAGACCATAATGCCAAGGAAAACAAAAATACCTCAAAATTGAGTTGGATTTGGAGGATATGCCTAACCTACCCATTTCTTACCATTTTACCAATTAGCTCATGCTGTAAGAAAACAAAAATCAAGTTTTCCTCCTCAAAACTAGTGGTTATGAAGAGCAGAGCCCTAGTGTAGCAGTTACACTGAGGAAAGCTGTTAAATAACTATGGGGCCATATCCTTCTGGTCTTATTTATTTTGGCAGCCTCATGGAAGTTGATGGCTCATGTGAATAAATGAGAAGGATTTAGCTTGAGGTGACAGGAGGTAAACCCTCAAGCAATGGGAGAATGGAAGTGAGACTGCCCAAGATTAGAAATCTAATGTTCTCCCTAGATTAATCTAAATAGGGAAGACTGAAGCTGTGTGGTGTTCAGCCTACTGTACAGCAATCCATCATTAAAAATAGAAGCTGAGGAGAAGAAAAATAAGATGATAAAAAAGTAAGATTTCTCTGCAGATAGGTTTCTAAAAGGTACATTTCTCTTAAAAAAAGAGGGCTGCAAGGATCGCATTAGCATATTTAATCATTGCTTTTTAAAGATCTTTCCACTTCTTTGAAATTTCAAAGCATAAGGAATTTATTAGTAAAATGACATTTTGTATTGCATTTGAATATATTATAGCTTTGATGATAACCTTTATACAACAAGAAAGATTTTTTTAGATGTACTCTCATCTAAAATTAATAGATATACATTCTGTGCAGCCAAATGTTTAACTTGCTACAAAGGACTGCTGCCATTTGTATTTCTTGTAAAAAGTCTTTAGAGCTATGCAGACTCAACATGGTCACCTTTGTTAATTTTTTCATAAATAAGACGTTTTGTTTCGTTACATTTTTAAAGGAAATTTGGTCTTGCACTATAAATGTTTGGGGTAGGAGATGGAATCTCACAAAGACTTCAATACACTGGTCTACACTGATACTTTTAAAATATGTGTGAAAATCTGTAGAGACCTGTGATTTTCCTGTAATCAGTTCACCACATTACAAGTATAATGTTTAGGGATGTTGTTCTATAAAGGGCAAGGGAACGAGTTTTAGACACCTTATGGTACCTTTACATGGAACAACTGAGCCACCTTGTAGCCTGTCAGGTTCATTTCACGTGTGCATAGTGTAAATTATACTTTTCCCTTTTGCTATCTATTCCCTATAGTCATAGCAGGAACAGTTTGCACCAAAACTGTCAGTTTTATAGCAAAAATCTGTCAACATGCAACACATATTCTGTGCAAAAATGTCAGGGTGCATTTTCCTGATGTGCATGTCATGCATCATTTTCATCAATCTTTTATTTTTAGGAGAGCAGGAAAGAAGCTCCTTTTTCCTTTGCAGGAGAGAAAAAAAAGAAAGCAAGAACAATTTAGTTAACATTCCACATGACTTCTATTTTCTTCAGGAAAGCAGAGCTGTGTTTCATCTTTTAGTATATATTCTACATGCTTGATTCCAAAAATATTAGAAAACCACATCAGAGTATCAACTAAATGTCCAGAGTTTTGCATCTTAGATCTGCTGTCTGACAGCTAAGTGTCTCTGCAATTATCCTTTGTTTGTGCCAGCTTTCTACCTGCTTAGACTTCTGAGTCATACAAATGCTGCGTGTGAGAAAAGGGAATAAGTATGTGCCTTGGGAAATGACATCGAACTGATTGAAAAGCTGGGGGGGGGTAGGAGGATGGGGTGGGTAAGTTAGCATTATTGTGTAAGCTTAAAATGTTTCATATGAGATTATAATCATTGCATGCAATAGGGTGATGGGTAGCGAGGTGCCACCGTGGCACATCTTGGAAGTCAAAACAGGTAGACCAGCACTTCATCTGTATGAGTGTGTGGTGACTAGGTATAAAGACAAGTGTGCGACAGATGTTATTCCTTCCCCAAAGGAAGGAGTGTTTCCCCCATTACAATTGATGAATAGCATGCTGTGTTTTGGTATCGGCTCTCTCTCAGATTGACTTTGAAGAGATTAAGGCAGATGTGGATTTATTGGATGGAGAGAAGGGAAAGTTCGGGGGGCTGTAACCACCCTTCTTCACCCTTCTTGTACTTCACCACCAGCATGACCTATTACAGCACATACGTCCCTCATCCCAGGGCGTAAGATATTGTGACATAAACACAGGCCTGCACTTGCCTGGATTGTGGCTTTATCACCCTATGGAGGAAAGCATCCATTTTTTCTTCAGTTCTTCTCTCGTCACAGAAGACCTGATAATATGAATAAATTTTTGTTAATATGGGCTACTGTTAACAATTTGACAAGGTATTGTTCAAGATAAACTGTATCATGCTCCTTGCAGAAAATAATTCAAGATATCTGATATTTGATCACTCTAGAGAATTAAGATCTTATTGCTTTGAAAACCAATGATCTCAAACAGACAGTCCAGGAAACGTGGCCCAAGAGAACTAAAGAAATTAGAAGTAAGGTAGGGATTGAATACTTCTTGAGAAAGCTTCTCAGTCCTCTACAGGAGAATCCAGGAAATAAAAGTGGATAGGCAGATTCATTTTACTTCACTTGAGACACTTGC
The DNA here is from genome assembly GCA_013400135.1 of Rhinoptilus africanus. Classification (NCBI taxonomy): domain Eukaryota; kingdom Metazoa; phylum Chordata; class Aves; order Charadriiformes; family Glareolidae; genus Rhinoptilus; species Rhinoptilus africanus. The sequence goes on from VXBO01004652.1 coordinate 280,782, forward strand.
AATACAAATGATTCCATCTAAGGTTATCACACTAAATTCCTTTCATCTGAAGGAGACACTTCTAGGTGTTGATTCATCTGATCCACTGTAGATGTTGGCTTCAGGGTGAGACAGTAATATCAGAGAAGACCCCATTTCTCTCTATAAAGGAAGTCTAGATGACCAGCTCATCATCAGGCAGAGCAAGTTTTTTACAGCATAAAGCAAGTTGGAAAAATTGATCCAAGTTCTACCACCAGCTTTGCTTTATGCTATGAGACATCTCCACTTGGCAAAGATATATGTGTCTGTTCTGAAAGACTCAGTCATTTTAAAGGGCTTAAATGGAGCCTTTTATGTATCACACTGAGTTGTCTTAAGAAATAGTATTTCCTTAAACTGAGGTGAATGAGCAGTATTTTCATTTCCAAGTATCAACTTCTGTTCTCTCTTTGGAGTTTGGGTAACAAGCGATAGTTCAAAAACATCCTGTAGGAGAGCTTACAATGCTGTGATCTGGACAGTCACTCTGCAGCCCAGTTACCTTTGTGAAACCATTCTCTCTGTCTTTCTTAGCATGAAATCTCCAGCTTTCCAGGCAATCTAAAGAATTAAAGTTCCTGAAGCTCTAGAGAAATTAGAAAGAAACTGGATTTTTCTCACTAGACACTGATAAATCTCCAAAAACTCTACTTTACCAAAGAAGTCCTCTTAAAAATAAATAAGAAATCATACCTGGCAAATGTTATGTCCATAGTGTGTCAGAGAGGAAATGGCAAGACATTTAGTTGAACCCAAGGCACTATTAATCTGGCTACACAATGCACTGGTAGAAGCAAGGCTCAGCAAAGAAGGTCAGAAAGTTGAGTATCCTTAGTAACCTTCAGCACATTCACACTGCCCTTTAAAGACAGGTCATTTGGAGACCTCACTTTCTTCTAAACAAACCAGCTAAAACCTCAGCCAGAGCCTGCAGCTTCTCTTCGCCCCAGGTGGTGATTCTTTGAGGAGCCTTTTGGGCCACAGGCCAACAGGGAGGTTGTGCACCACACTGCTGATAGGGAAGGTTTGATAAAGCTTCTTTTAATCTGACTTAAAAACCACCTCCCACAAACTGTTTGCTTTTCTGGGGGCTGAAAGGCGTATGTTCACCTTGGAAGGAGGTTGCTGCAGCAGAGAGAGCAGCTTCTCCACCACTGCTTCAGGCTTACACCCACAAGTCCCTGCTTTTTGCCACTCTCCATGATCCCTTCCCCCGTACTGGCTATTTTTATTCCCCTCAAAGTATCAGCTGTGAACTAACTAGGCCCATTTTCAGAAGATCTCCTTTCCCATAAAAATGGTAACAGATACTGTACCCAAATACTTATAATTCATTCAGTGAAGGACTCTCAGCTGCAATGGTGAAATGCCCCAAATGATAAATCTGAGTCAGCTGAATTCATGTCATAATTTCTAAAATGCTCTTTGAATTCTTTTCCTTATGGTATATTTACTTTGACTGATTTGTCCTCTTGCAGCTGCCTTTTCTTGTGCTCATTTCAGTCATTTTTGGTTTTATGCTTTTCCCAATGTATCCCAAATGGAGATGGGGAAGAGAGCAGTTGAAGAAAAGAAACAGTGAAGTGGGTGCAGAAACAGAAAAGTGAAGTGGTCAGATGTGTTTTCTCCAGCTTTTGGGTTTTGCTTAAATCTTTCTGATGGTTAACCATGAGCCCAGTGTTGTTTTGCTGCCCTGATGCAAGTTGAATCACGGAATCTTGGAATCACAGAATTTCAGAGTTGGAAGGGACCTCTAGAGATCATCTAGTCCAACTCCCCTGCTAAAGCAGGATTGCCCAGAGCACATTACTCAGGACTGCATCCAGACGGGTCTTGAAAATCTCCAGAGAAGGGGACTCCACACCCTCCCTGGGCAGCCTCTTCCAGTGCTCTGTCACCCTCACTGTAAAGAAGTTTTTCCATGTATTTGAACGGAACTTCCTGTGTTCCAACTTGTGCCCATTGCCCCTCGTCCTGTCACTGGGAACCATTGAGAAGAGCCTGGCTCCATCCTCCTTCAGCCCACCCTTCAGATACTTGTAAACATTAATAAGGTCCCCCCTCAGCCTTCTCTTCTCCAGGCTAAAGAATCCCAGCTCTTTCAGCCTTTCCTCATCAGGGAGATGCTCCAATCCCTTAATCATTTTAGTTGCCCTTCGCTGGACTCACTCCAGCAGTTCCCTGTCCTTCTTGAACTGGGGAGCCCAAAACTGGACACAATATCCCAGCTGTGGCCTCACCAGTGCAGAGTAGAGGGCGAGAATGACCTCCCTTGACCTGCTGGCCACACTCTTCCCTGTGCAGCCNAGACTGGTCAAGCATAATTTACCCTTGGTAAATCCATGTTGACCACTTCCAATAACTTCCTGTTCCTGACATCCAGAATGGGTCGCTCCATTACCTTCCCAGGGGTGGGGATGAGACTAACTGGTCTGTAGTTCCCCGGGAATTCTTTCTTGCCCTTTCTGAAGACTGGAATGATACTGGCCTTCCTCCAGTCCCCAGGCACCTTTCCTGTTCCCCATGACCTTTCAAAGATGATGGAGAGTGGCCAAGCAATAACATCTGCCAGCTCTCTCAGCACTTGCAGGTGCATCTCGTCAGGGCCCATAGACTTCTGGATGTCCAGTTTTGCCAAGTGATCTCTAACCTGATCTTCCTCTAGTGGGGAAAACTCTTCCTCTCTCCAGACCTTCCCCCTTGCCTCCAGGGCGTGGTATTCACGAGGGACAGCTTTAGCAGTGAAGACTGAAGCAAAGAAGGCATTCAGTAGCTCTGCCTTCTCTGTGTCTTCCACCACTAGGACACCCGTCTCATTCATTAGTGGGCCTACATTTTCCCTAGTCTTCCTTTCTATTGATATACTGAAAGAACCTCTTCTTGTTATCTTTAACCGTGGTGGCCAAGGTGAGTTCTGCTTGAGCTTTGGCCCTTCTAATTCACACTCTGCATAGCTTCACTACACCTCGGTATTTCTCCTAAGTAGACAGCCCCTTTTTCCAAAGATCAGAAACTTTCCTTTTTTTCCTGAGATCC